>LGRX02033090.1:0-160277 GCA_001247695.2 Cymbomonas tetramitiformis | reverse complement strand
TCGATCCGACGGTTCTCGTTCACGCTTTTCTCTCGACCGTTGGATCACGTTCAGGGGGTTATGCTGGGGGTTGCGTATCCGAAATAAGGGTCGTGAAGGGGGGCAGTGCTCGATCCGACGGTGCTCGTTCACGCTTTGCTCTCGACCGTTGGATTGTGTTCAGGGAGTTATGCTGGGGGTCAAATGCGTATCCGATAATAAGGGTCGTGAAGGGGAGCAGTGCTCGATCCGACGGTTCTCGTTCACGGATCGCTCTCGGCCGCCAATCCGTCATCGTCGGCGGCCGCTTCGCATCGTTGGCGGCCGTGAGCGGGCATATATATCACGGACAGCGATCGTCTTACAGTATCACTCGCCGACTCTTTATTTTCTTGAAACATGCTCTACGAATTTCAACTAGCATTTGTGGCAACACCTGCCCAGGTCCAAGAGGTGCGTAGAAGTTTGGCGTTGGCTATTCTTTCAGACATGTTTTGTGAGCGCAGGAAGCGCGTGGTTGGCTTCACGTCCAAATTTGATATCGAACCTTGGACTTGTCCCCTAGGTACACTACCGGATCAAAACCAACTTACCGTCAAATGCAAGTGCCCGGATCTTCCAACGTTAAAGGGAATTTTCCACGGTGAAGTGTTTGCGAACGTACTGAAACTGTGCAACAGCGTCTGTCCCCAAAGCACAATGATAGACGTCGCTTGTTACAACCACGACGCCTTATGTGAATACTTCTATTCCAGCGGCTGCACAGACAGCGCACTGGCAGAATGGGTTGAACGTGCGGCCACTCCGTTCTTCGCGGTTGAAGATCAGCACCGCCGCAATATTCGCGAACGGGTGGAAAAGGATTGGGGTCTTGACCTCGCTGCAGACTTGCAAAACCTAGGCATCGATTAGTTTTTAAAAAAACCGCACGAGTTACACATTTGGGTATTAAATTTGGTAAATAGGTTTTAAATGTGGTTGTTGTTGCATTTTCACCACCAGATACGGTTCAACCCTTGTTAAGATTCTTCAGCAGCTAGGAATACACGTCCTTGTGTGTTACGATAAAAAACGAATACTTTTGATGAGGTTGTAAAAGTCTTCTTCGGACATGCGGCATTCGGTGGTAGGGTCCTTTCTACACACTTCATTCAGATTTGCAGGTGTGCTTATGAAAAGACCTCTCGTATGTTTAAATAACACCTACATATTGTTGGCAGCGGGAGCTCGAGCAGTTTGCTGCGCGGTGCGTCGAGGAGCTTTGCGCCTCACCGGAGACGGCCACCGTGATACAGGAGGCCATCGACAGCCACGTTCTCCCGGCCCAAGAAACGATCCAGGAGCTGCGGATGGAGCTGAGCGATAGTGCGATAAGTCTTGGCCTGGTCCGTCATATGTCGACATCGGAGAGAGAGAGAGAGAGAGAGAGAGGTTGAACCGATCCATGCGAATCACGAGAAACGCCGTGAACGGAGGTCTCTTTCCCTTTATTCCCATGTGCACCGTTACCCGAGGGGGTCAAATGCGTATCCTAAATAAGGGTCATAAATGGGGGCAGTGTTCAATCCGACGGTCAACGTTCACGGGTTGCTCTCAGCCGTTGGATCACGTTCAGGGGTTGTTTTGGAGGTTATGCTGGGGGTCAAATGCGTATCCGAAATAAGGGTCGTGAGGGGGGGCAATGCTCGATCCGACGGTTCTCGTTCACGGATCGCTCTCAGCCGCCAATCCGTCATCGTTGGCGGCCGCTTCTCATCGTCGGCGGCCGCCGTTATCGGGCATGCATATCACGGACAGCGGTCGTCTCACACTTCATTTCCTACCGACACCGGCGGAGCATACCCGACAGACCCATCGCCCTTATTCTTGCAAAGAGCGCCGCCGGGCGAAAAGGGTTTATTTTTTCGAGCTGCTCTCGTAACACCGCCTCCTCAAGACTTGACTGCTTCGTTCTCTCGAACTCCCTCCTCAGGATCACCGCCTCCCGGGAGCCTTTGTGCAGCACATAATGAAATTCGCCAAGTTGTGGTGGTTTGTGCACACTTTTGACTTGCGCCTCACCGAGACCGATCTCGCGCTCCTGAAGATGACATGTAGGGCAGCTCGGATAACCTTGGAAGCGCATCGTCCCACGATGCATCCGAGTGAGCTTATCAGCAGTGTGGCTATGATACGGTGGACCAGAGAGTTGGGAAGTCGTGCTTGCGCCGCTCGAATAAGCGAGTTCTGGCAGGGAAATATTGTGAGGCTGGATCGAGCGGACCTTCTGCCGGAGGTGTTAACTCATCCATTTCACGTGCATGAACTGCGTGAGCTGGCGGCGTCGGAGAATTCCTTGAAGTGTCTGACCTACTTGCATGAGCGCAAGCCGTGCGACGAGACGACGTGCATTCGCGCGAGTGGCGCGGGAGCGTCGGAATGTCTCCGGTATCTTTTACAAAACGGGTGTCCATGTGACGATCCGTATATTACATACGTGGCATATAGGAACGACCACCTTGAATGTCTGCAAATCGCCTTAGAACATGGATGCCCTTTGTCGAAGACTGCGTGTTTGGAGCTGCAGATGTTCGCAGCAGACGAAGAAGATGGGTACAACACATGTGAGACTTACTTGTTGGAAAACTACGCACAATATATTTGCTGGTAAAGTGTATAAACAGTTTTTTCGTATGTTAATGTATAAGGCTACGTATGTTCATAGAAATAAGGCTATCAGGTCAGGTTGTAGGTGCAGGGGGGGCGGGGGGTAGAATGGGTTCGGACTACAGTGATCGATCCGACGGTTCTCGTTCACGCTTTTCTCTCGACCGTTGGATCACGTTCAGGGGTTGTTTTGGAGGTTATGCTGGGGGTCAAATGCGTATCCGAAATAAGGGTCGTGAGGGGGGGCAGTGCTCGATCCGACGGCTCTCGTTCACGGATCGCTCTCAGCCGCCAATCCGTCATCGTTGGCGGCCGCTTCGCATCGTTGGCGGCCGCTTCGCATCGTTGGCGGCCGTGAAAGACGAGCATATATACGGAGCACCGACCTTACGCACCTTTCATTTTCCTCGAAACACTCACCACGCCGCACAAGCCAATACCAGCAGTCATGAATACCACCGCAAGCAGCTTCGGAAGTCTCGACAATCAAGAGGGAGAGCCCACTCACAATCCCACCTCGCCCGTACACGATCCTAACCCACCCTCAAACAGAACTGCCTTGCCCCATCACAGTCCTACCTCGCCCGCATACGTACCGACCTCGCCCGTACACGATCCTGCCTCGGCCCTTTTCACTTCGTCCGATGACGATTCTGACTCGCCCCGTTATGTTCCCTTCTCGCCCGTACAGCGTCCTACCTCGCCCCGTTACGTTCCCACCTCGCCTGATTACGATCCCACCTCGCCTCATCACGATCCCTTCGCGCCCATTTACAATCCTCTGGACTACGATTCCGACGATTCCGACGATTCTCTCAACAACGAAGGTGGCCAAGCCGTTATCGGTCTTTTAAAGGACCACTCGAAAAGTCTGTCGAGTGACCGCATTCTTTCCTCTGTTGACATGAAGGCCTTGCAGACGAAGGAGTCCTACCAGCCCATTCCGAAGTTCGCGGAGAAGCTGCAGCAAGGGGCGGCGAATGACGAGCTCGTGAGTCACCTGAGTGACATCACAACAGCCATCATGTCGCGGTCGTACTGCTCGATATGCCGCGAGCACAAAGCGGAGGACGTCGATCTCTTCCGAGTGTGCCTTCAGGAGCAGCCCGTGCAGCACCTGGAGTGCGCGGATTGCTTCCGCCGGGACAAATCTACTAGCTGTCCGTTGTGCAGGGGGGACCGCCCATGGTCGGCCACGTTGCAAAGCAAGGAGCTGCGGTACGATTTTTATCACACGAAGTGTCAAGACTGCCCCCTGTGTACCGACCCCACGAAGCGCACCCCTCAAGAATTGCTGGAGCACGTGGAGACCGAGTGCTCGGTGGTAGATTCCCCAAAGATCACCGTGGACATGAGGAAGCTGATGTCGCTCCTCTCAAAGCAGCGCGAACGCTGCTTCGCGGAGTTCCGGGCCTCACCGGAGACGGCCTCTTCGATTCAGAAAGTCATCTCCGAGCCGGTCAACAAGCTGAAACGGAAGAGAGACGATATGCGCAGACGCCTGGCGAAGCAGTTGAACATGGCGGGGACCTTCCACGAAAAGAAAATCCACGAGTTTGAAGAACAGGTCAGACGCCTTGAAGCGGACAACGAGAAAAACATTACCAAGCTGACACAGAGTCGCCAACGTTTCCAATCTGAATTGCAGTCACGAGATGCCAAGATCGAGGAGCAGTCGAGGCTGGAGACGCAGGTGGCGAAGCTCCGGAAGCAAGTCGAGGGGCATGAAGCGGAGCGGTTGAAGATGGAAACGACTCGCGAGGAGAACGAGAAGCTCGAAAAGCACTTGGAGAATCATCGGCAGTGCATAGTCAGTCTGCAGAATAAGCTGAAAGCATCGCAGCAAGAGCCTGAGCGTCCGCAGGGACAGGTCGGGAGAGCTCCCTGCGGGTACCGTCGACCGCAGCATGATGAGAGGCCTTGGAGGGGGCAGAGCGGAGGACCACCCTTCGCCGGGCCTTGGAGCGGGCAAAAGCGGCGCGGGGAGCGTGATGTTCATATTCAGTCGGAAAGGAGGGGACGGTACTCCTAATAGGTGGAACCTTAGTCAGAACTGTGACGGCTATTAAGATGGAACACATTCCTTATATATGTATGTATATGTGCGTTGTGCAAACCCTAGCCTTGTATCATCACCTGAGCGTGCCCTGTCCCTTGTATATTTTTTTGTGAGCCGAACCCGGAGAGAGAGAGAGAGCTAACAGCAATGGAACACGCATCGTATCTGTGCTGTCAATACGAAAGCGTTTCGTACTTTTGTGCGTATCGTGCAACTGCTAGTCTCGCATCATCGCTCGAATACGTGCTGTCTCTTTGCGAGTCGAGGCTGCCTCAAAGCGAAACCCTTGCCGATACGAATTCGCCTCTCGCACGTATGCGCGTATCGTAAAAAGATATATCTCCGCCCGACCGTACGGTGTCTTATCGCTAAATCATATCCGACGGCTTAAATCGACTCGCGAATTAGGGACGTCCGATCAACACAGGCGTATAGTGTGAGACGGAAAAATAAAAAGAAAAAGAAAAAACCACGCCCGTCGGGCGTATGAGTAAATTGATTTCCCCGGCCCTACTCTGGGCCGGTGTGAGACGGAAGATTTTTCTATTTCGTCGATATGCGTTCGATCCACGCCACACAGAGAACCACGTGCGTGCTCGGTCAAGCGCCCTCGGCCTTTGCGTTTGTGCTCGCAACCGTCGCCAGTCACCTGACCGTGTAATCGCAACCGGCTCTTGACATTGTTCGCCACACGTTGAGGTATTGGCGTGCAAATCTGCTGACCGGCATGAATCCGACGAAAAATATAAGATGATTGTGTATAAAGGGGTTAGTGGTAAAAAAATCCTACCTTTCCGATCGACTACGGTATCCGATGTAAACAGAATGTATTCGCATATATATATGTGTGGGTGTGTACATTTTACTACGAACGTCGCTGAGCGCTCTTATCATCTCCCGCGAGAGCACCGAGACCCCAAGTATTCCTTATTTCGTCTCGTTCGGTGTGGGGAATTCGCTCGCGCGAAAAGCCCACTCGGTGCTTCATCCAACACGAGCGGCGCTTTC
This sequence comes from Cymbomonas tetramitiformis, assembly GCA_001247695.2. Lineage (NCBI taxonomy): Eukaryota > Viridiplantae > Chlorophyta > Pyramimonadophyceae > Pyramimonadales > Pyramimonadaceae > Cymbomonas > Cymbomonas tetramitiformis. The sequence continues at coordinate 154,585 of LGRX02033090.1, read as the reverse complement.
GAGCGCCTTCGTTTCAAAATGTCGATCCGCTTTGTCGTATCGCCACAGACGGAGTCTGGCATGATGCACATGCGTAAACCGAATCCAAACAGAAGAGTATCCGGTCAAGGAGAGGAGAGGTTGGAAATTCCAGAGGAAGCTTCGGACATTTCAGAGGAAGCTTCGGACATTTCAGAGGAAGATTTGGATATTTCAGAGGAAGATTTGGACATTTCAGAGGATGAACGGAATAAACTGGAGGCACAAAAGCGTCAACAAATATTTACAGATGAGATCACAAACGTGATCGCTGAATCAAAGGGTGTGAAGGGGTCTCGTGGCTCCAAAACCAATTTTGAATTACCCGCAGATATGTGGGACCGCATAATTTACGAGTATGGTTTAGGAGAGACGATACAAGACGAAGGTAGTCTCGCTCAAGTATGTAAGGAACTCAGGAATGTTTCGTCGCGAAAACCGTGCAATTGCATATGGAATCCAACAAGTGAAACTTTTTCTACAATCTCTGAAGAAGACTGCAAAACAGATTCGCTAGGAATAAAGGGCGCGGAAGCGTACTGCCGTGATTTGACCGAACTGTGGATGAAAACAAAAACAAAGCTAATAGGCGACTACCCTAACAATAGGGTCTTACATCGAGTTGATAAATTGAAGACATCAATCGACAAAATAGAGGGAATGCTTAACCAAGCTCACGATTCTCAAAGCAGACGTCTACTGATAAAGGCGGCGCTCCGCTGCATCATGGGTTCCGATACACCCCAATATTCCCTGACAAGCCTTGAAGCTTGGGCTATTGTATACCCTATTGAACGTTTATCTAGAAATCGTCGAATATCGCTTATGGCTCACATGTCTTTGATAACAGATAACTTATTACACGAGGTCTCGCAAAAACATACGGTGAAGAACGATACCGACTGCGTGATTGCATACCTTAAGTTCCTAAGACTTAGGAAGACGCGCGTGTCGGAATACATACTCGACTATGCCGACGTCACACCCAAGCATATCGCAGATTTCCTATTCACTTTTCAGGTGAAACCAAGAGACTCGGAGGAAGAGATTTTGAAGGCTGTCGATAACTTGTTAAGCAGATATATGATTATGACACGACATCGACAAAATAATAAACGTTACTTCCTCGTAAGGATACTCTATCTCATTCTCGAGCTTGTAGATATTCCCACTCTTAAAGGTATGCAGTACGGCAAATGTATCGAAGATTCGGTTAAAACCGTGGTGGACGATATTCATACTCCAACCCGCGATTGCGATATGCGTGAGTATATCTATCAACTTCTGCAGCGTGTCATCGGCGGGTTCGAGACGCACAAGATGTTCGCGGAGCACCTTTACCATACAGCAAGCTTAATAAAAAAACTATACGGAATACGCGATGAACGCTTCACCCGTTTCATAACTTATGCCCTCAGACAGTTACTCAACTACGAGAATTGTACAACATTAAGAGACGATGATACCAAAGGCATACCTTATAGATTCATCCGAGACGTGTCTAATTTGCTTTCGTCTGAGAAGGTCTTACGCGCCAAACTGATGGACACATTCGTAGAGAAATACGTAAAAATGACAAAATACCGAGATCACGCTTGCCGCGTTACGTTTAATAAGAGTGTCTGGAAAGCAATCAAAACAGCAGAAACAGCCCAGCAGCAGTGAGGGCACGGATGATGGCGACGATGAGCACTCCTCCGGTGTTGACGAGAGTCTATATGACCGTGGGATGCGTTTGGCATCGCAGAAGGAACACTTGGCGACTAAGTCCGGGCTTCGAACCAAGCGTTTGCGACGCGCCGCGCACAAAAACGTCTCGGCTTTGGATGCAACGACACGCATCGAACCAGTGCAATGCGCAGCACGGGCGCTTATTTGATATCCGCTCAGGATTCACTCCTCCGTGGAGACATAATCGAAACTTCGTCTGTAGTGAAATATGCAGTTTTTATTTGAGCTTGTCCATTTGACAACGTCATCAGCCGTCATGGTGAAACCGTGCTCGGGGGTCACACCGGGGCCCATGGCCTCCACCACAAAGTACGGCCGCCAGCCTGTGTGGGTGTGAACCATATTGGAAGCACATGGTCCACATACACAGCGGAACCTGACGTTGTACTTAACGGACATTTCTTTGTGCGCTTGTGCCTCACCGCCATGGGCGTACGGATCCACAGCCGGCCGGTCCATCACCTGTTCTGCTCTCGGTAAACCTTCTATCGGATCTTTGGTGATTCCGCACGGGACGGTCAACGCGCCTCTCAAACTCAGTAAAGGCATACTGCCAACGGTGAAAAAACGGTTTTGCTGCTCGTTCAGCGCATGGAGTCCGCGACTTCGGATACACTCGTACAAGCTCTGCTCACGAGACCGCTTCTTGGTCGTGGAGTGCAATATGCTCAAATCGGTTTTATCGAAGTCCGCTTTGTGCCAGTAGAGGAAACGGTTGAGCGGATGCACGCACGGAAGTGGCACGCCGTCCACGTACATACCCAACTCGTGCGCTATTTGTTTGTTCCGCCGCATAACGCTGTCACCGACGCGATACTGCACCATTCTTGGAGGAACCAACACCCCTTTCCATTCCTTTCTCACCCGCTCGCACGTTATGCGCTGCCACTCGGGTATGTCCTCCTGCACACTGCGAGTCAGGGAGTCCATGGGCTCCGCTGTCGGTGGCCGACTGTCGATCTCCTCTCCCTGGTCAGTGTCGGGTAGCCATACAAAATCGAAAGACTCGGTAAAATCAATATCATCCAGACTAACATCGAACGAGTCCATTGTGCGGAACTAAACAAATTGGCGGCGGAGGTGTGAACAGCTGCGTCCCTAAAGCGAAATGCCCAAACCGAGCAAACCGTGTGCACTTCGTTCGAGACGCCAACGGACTGTCGCCGTGTGTGACAGTCGGGTCGATCATCGTCGCTCTACGATGAGATTTACATGTTTTGTATCGGTCGACGTATAAATAGGCGAGCGCTCTTGCCCGTGTACGGTATACATTCGGCGCGCTGAGCGCTCTTATCATCTCCCGTGAAAGCACCACTCTTTAGTGTCAACATGAGTCTCACATATATGCCCTCTCGTACAAATGATACAGCTCCTCGTGATAAACCGCGTACCGGGCTTGGGGTGAAGAAAGAATCTACGCCAAATTTGCCAAAAAACCCGCGAAAAATAAGCTATCCTAAGCTGTACGAAATCTTTCGAATTGTAGCAGATAATTCGAATGTTGAAGGGAATAAATTGAGAGCGTTGAGTAAAGAGTATAAGACGCTGTTTCCGATATGCACTAAATATCCGAAGTGCGAAACTACGATCGAAGACTATCTTTGTGTCGGTATGAATAAGTTGACGTGGGCGAAAACCTTTTGCAAGATGGCGAAGAATCTTCTCAAAGAATCTAAATCTTACTGCCCGCCGATTATATGGAATCTGCCGTTCTTCGGCAATAATAAGCATGGAACGAGTGTAGACGGTGATATTTCCATAAAAAAAATCGATTTGCGTTTTATACGCCCCGATGATGCACAGACCATTAAAGATTTCATTGAAGGTGTCGGCATGCTCTCGGTAAGCGCATTTAACCCGAAGAATTTTTCAGAATGGACTTGCACGATCAGTCAGTCCAATAACTCTGTGACACAAACCGTGAAATTTAATTACAAGACGACAGACGAGGGCAACATTAGCTTCTTTACCAAATTAAAGGAAATCGATCATTTTCCGAACAGGGCGAGCGACGTGTATGTCCTAGACAAAAATTCGCCAACCTTACTCGATGAAACGACAAAAGATTTGGCTTACAACGAATTTCCCATGGGCGTTTTTGAATACAAAAAATGGAATGAACCGTCTTCGAATTCGTCGAACGTCGAAGCGACGGCGGAATGCGACAGTGGGGCTTCCTGTGATGGATACTACGAAGCTGTACCGATCGTGAGAATGCAATTCGAAGTTAAAGACGGATATCTCGAGAAATTAATCTTGCGCGATGAAGGCTTGGATCAATTCACTGTTGCGGAATTGAAATTCGGCAATGAAGAGAATAAAAAAATACCTATCTACACCGACGAGGCGACCGAAGGAGTTCTTGGCTATCTACCGTACTCCATCGAGGTGACGGAGTCCAAAGAAGCTGAGCCGCATCTAACTTTCCCTTCCAAGGAACGCCAAATTTTTAAGTCGGGCGTGTCCACAGAGAATACGCTTAAGTTTCAGTATTGGTTCTACGACGATGCAGTGTATCTACCAACACATGAATAGATCGATACGCGCAGCTCGCCTTTTGTGCCGGACTGGTCTTTGACGCCTTTTGTATCGAAAGCATCTACCGGCGAAGCTCGTGTGAAAACCGAATATTTTAATCCGATTCGTCTGAAAGATCGCAATCTGACTCACAGTCGTAGTTTTCCGGTTCCTCGGAAAACCACATTATTTCTCTGAAACGGCACGATTCGTACGGGTGACGTAAAGTCATGTGTGTTGTGTTCAAGCGCTGTACGGGTGCTCCGCCGAATATAAGGTGCTGGACGGAGTAAGTGAATCGGGCGAATGAATGGTTCGTATATTCGAAATTCGGTAATTAAGTCTGTGTTAAAGACCATCCGACAGCCCAAACATCCTATAAATTCTTATTTTCGGGGATCCTTATTTTCCGTGGAGCACCAGCTCTAATACGGACTCATAAATAATAGTTGGCTAACCACACCGTCCGTGTCGAAGTCCTGCATAATGCCCTTCCAAACTTCAAAATCATCGTGAAACTTCTGCAGAACCGTGGTGGTCCTTCCGGACGAAGGACGCGTCATCTTCTCCCAACGCTTCGCGTAGTACGAAATAATCGAGTTCACGGGCCCCATCTCCGTCTTTTGTGTAGCGTGTTGCTAGGATGTCAAGCAGCGTACGACGGTGGGCGGATTCTTTTCTTATAAAGCTGCATAATTGTATGATCTCGTACGTTTCCATAACCTGTCCTTGTTTCTCGCGACGTTTCTGAAATAGCTTAATCGCTTTACCGACGCGCGCATCATCGCTATGATCTAGACAATATAACATACTACAAACTGAAACTAGATCGCACTGTAAAAAGCCCAAAAAAAAATCAACAACCTCGCCGCAATACGAGTCTCCCCGTTTTAAGATATCTAAACATATTGTCTCCATATCCATTAACTTAGGCCGCTTGCAATTCCCTTCGGCCACGCACCGGTCATTCTTGTGCATAAAAGTCTTTATCAAGCGCTCACGGCGGGTTTGGTCGTGTTCATCTAGTACCTCGGAAATCCCTTTTAAATCTGTAATTAAAAACTCGTTTTTGCTCTCGTCAAGTTCGTCTACAAATTTGTCTAACATTTTCACATATCGCTCGTCCTTGTTTCCTAATATTTTGTGTAGCTTCTCCACCGTAGAAATATACATCCACATTTTATTAGTAGACAGCTGAGAGTTCTGCTCGCATAAATAATCGATAAGTTTGTTGTAACGTTGGTTCGCCACTTGTGGTACATAGATTCTGTCAATGTTCTTTTTTATATCTTCAATATTAAACATATCCGGTACCACGTTCTCAAGGAAAATATCAAACAGTACTTCGCTCTTTTTGGGCACCAAATTCATCATCCAGACTACTTCACCATGCGAAATAGTCGTATCCATACTTGTCGCAAAACGTAACACCATGCGCTCTAAAGCAACACTCATAGGTGCGCTTGGAGTTTCGCGTGCACATTTCTCGTGTAAATGTTTAAGTACATCATAGCGACATTTACTATTTTTGTCGCAAAACACTTCGAGTACCACTTCCGACTTTGATTTGGGATCGTAGCCGTCGGCGTCCCAGCCGGCGAGCAGCACCTCCATCACCTGCTCAAATTCAAGATGTCGGTCCTTGATACACTCGATCAGGTATTTTGCAAACGCTATGAAAAGAAGTCTGGTTGCTGTTGGGCTTTCGGAATGTACGAGAGGCACGTTAAAAATCTTCCGGCAGCGTTGCATATCGTCATCATTGCCTTGCATATCGTCATCATTGCCTTGCATATCGTCATCATTGCCTTGCATATCGTCATCATTGCCTTGCATATTGTCGTGACGGGGTCTAATGAACACATTGATTTCGTGCACAGCTCGTGCCCACGTCTGAGTAAGTTCCTCGCAAAACGTGCGCAGCACACGAATTTCAGAACAGGATACACATTTCGTATCCATCGGAAGTTTTTTTGTTTCCAGGTACGTATCCGCGCTAAACACTTTGGTTTTGACATTGTACTCGCATTGACAATCCAAAAACGCATGCTCTTTGAAAAAAGAACTTACGGATTTTTTTTCTCCTTCGTAGCAATTTATCACTCTCTCTAAAATTTCTGGTGTTAACTTTTCGAGCGGGTTCTGGCGGGATATCGTCGAAACCTCTTCTGAAATTTCCGAAACCTCCTTTGAAATTTTCGAATTCTTCTCTTTTCTACGGAGTGTTCTTTTGCCTGGATTCGGTCTACGCATGTGCATCATGCCAGACTCCGTCTGTGGCGATACGACAAAGCGGATCGACATTTTGAAACGAAGGCGCTCGAAAGCGCCGCTCGTGTTGGATGAATCACCGATAATTAAAATTACGCGGTTTTCTTGTTTGCACGTAACATGTTGTATTTATACGTAATAAATTTATATTTGCACGAAATGATATTAAGTTTGATACATCCGCCGAACTGAACAGTTTTTTTCGTCTCGTACCGACCCATTATGCAAGCCCCTCGATTTTCGATTTGTGCGGGAAGGGAAAGGCCGCGAATTGCTTTTCCAGCCCATAATAATGCGATCCCGGCCGCAAATGAGTCATTTCTCTCATATTGGTCACACTTTCATAATTCCGCAGCTTCGCACATGGCACTACCCACCAGTCGTCGTACCCGATGAGCGTCCCAACCTGAATTAGCCCCTCGCGAAACATCCAATCTAGAGATTGCACCGTCGATGTGTACAAATCACAATCGATGTCTACATAAATTACGTAAGACGCGCCGTAATTGGTTTATTGTATTGGAAACCGTCAATTAGCAAGGATTTATATTTTACTTGTGATTTGTTTTTTCATGCGGAAGTTCCGCGACTAGCAATGCAACATAATTTTGAATAACATCCAAAAAGGACAACTAAATACGTTGTCCGAGTATAAATACACACGCGAACTTTTTGCCACGTGATATGAATAAACCCGTAAACTCCGTACACTACAGACTTTGCAAAAATGTCTGTTATGTTCGCGCCGTCTGGAACTCGGCATGGACCAATTTCTACATTTTCCGGACTTACTCTAGATGTTGCCACCCAAATGCTGGAACAAAAAGAAAACTCGGATAAGCATGATATCGAGTTGTTAGCGTATCTAAGAGGGCAGCAACAACAAGATGGACCAAGCTGGGAACCAGTAAAAGGACTTCTGCAGCTTAATCGATCTTTTCCTATTCATGAAGGTGCTATAGAGCAAATGGAAAGGCAAATTGAAAATTATGATAATCCCCACGCTGATCAATACGCCTCCTTAAATAGACTCGTTGCAATCGACACAACAGCAAGAAAAGAAACAAGAAAAGAATTGGTGAATAAATGGAAAAACCTACTGACCGAATTCGAATCTTTAAAACAAACCAACAACAACAACATAAAACAAGTATCAACATCGTCCGATATGAACAATATATGAAAAATTATTAATAGTGTCCGATAGAGAATACAGAATACCAAAAAAGTGATGTTTCTTTAACCGTCTCCTCAGCTGACAACTTTTTTAAGTGTTTGAGGTATTGGCGTGCAAATCTGCTGACCGGCATGAATCCGACGAAAAATATAAGATGATTGTGTATAAAGGGGTTAGTGGTAAAAAAATCCTACCTTTCCGATCGACTACGGTATCCGATGTAAACAGAATGTATTCGCATATATATGTGTGTGGGTGTGTACATTTTACTACGAACGTCGCTGAGCGCTCTTATCATCTCCCGCGAGAGCACCGAGACCCCAAGTATTCCTTCTTTCGTCTCGTTCGGTGTGGGGAATTCGCTCGCGCGAAAAGCCCACTCGGTGCTTCATCCAACACGAGCGGCGCTTTCGAGCGCCTTCGTCTCAAAATGTCGATCCGCTTTGTCGTATCGCCACAGACGGAGTCTGGCATGATGCACATGGGTAAACCGAATCCAGGCCAAAGAGCATCCGGTCAAGGAAAGAAGAGTTCGAAAGTTCCAGATGATGCTTCGGTCAAGAAGAAACAAAAATCTCTAGATATACATGATTTACCTAATGATGTACTAAGACTAATAATGAATAGACCCAATATGAAATCTAAAGACACTCACGCGGTAACTAAACATCTTAAAGAGTTTATGCATAACGACTGTCGCTGCGTGGTGAACCCATCTAATGGCGCCATCGAAGTACCTAAACTAAAAACAGGTGCATCACCTAAATCTAGGCGTGCTGATTAAATTGCGCGCACGCGCGGATGAACCCACTATAAACATGAGCGTGTTGTGTTCCGTTGGATGCCGGTAACGGTTATGTCGATCACTCTGTACCCTTACATGAATGTATGGCGTGTGTGTTTGCGATCGATGCGGTCCTACTCAATATATAGAGTGGCAGAAAACGTATTATAACGCTAAGAGGTTCGTCGTTCTGGGGAACGACATAACAAGGGAGGTGATTTTCCCGGTCCTTCCCCTGAGGCCGATCTTAACCATAGCGGCGTCTACCGCCAATTTTCGGTTCCCCTGGAATATCTCTATTTAGTATTTCTGCAAATCGTCGGAGTAAAATGTGTATTGCTTATCAAGACCTTATAATGAGATTTCCACAACCGCAGCTTCGTGTAACACCGATTTCACAATCTCAGATATCGCTTCCATCTCCTTCGGATTACCATCAGATGGAAAAAAAATAGGACCTTTTTGGGAAATCATCGACATCCTCGATTGATAGTCCGCTCTCTCGAGATCGGTCCATTTTTTGATGTCAGACTCAAACTGCTTTTTGTACCATGCGAACAACAGTCGCATCGAGTTACTGCTACGTTCGATGTCGCCACGTTCGATGGCCTTATTTTCGATTTCGCTGCGGACGATGACCGCCACCTGAGCCATGAAGCTCGCGGCGTCCTGCGTGCCATCTATCGGAGAAGGTAATCTCTGGTCTTTTATCTGCGAAACCGCGTAGGCTAAGTCCTTGGGATTCTCGATCTTCAACTCTTTCAGTTTTTCTGCAACCTGATAAAAGGCTTAGTAAAAAAGATCACCGCCACTTAAATCTATCGCGATAGCAAGGTCTGTTACATCCGAAAGTGCAGCTGTCAAAGAATACGGTGGACGGGGTTTAGGGTAAAACATTGGTCGACAGGACATTGGTTGCTCGCTAATCTCCAAGCATGACATCTTTTTATTCGCGCACGAAATATTTTATTTTGGCGTGTGTGTGTATACGTCGATTCGTCAATTTCGTACAGATAGGTGCTTCATCGATCGACGCACGAGCAACTGATTGGTCGTAACTGCCTTTGTATTTATACATCGACGTGTACTCTTTCATAATACTGACGATGCTCAGCGCGTGTGTGTACAGTGCGATGGGTGCGTGATTACGTGTCAAAAGGTTGGGATTAAATTAAAATACAAGAAGGAAGCACTACAGAAAAACCCTACTTCACAAAAATGATGTACACGGGTCTCATACACACACACACGCATACGTACATTGTCCGCGCATGTACTAACAAGGCTGAGATCGTAAACTTTTCACACACACCACTCGAGGCAATGTCGATAGGTACGAACTCGCCGGGCGCGCGAAATTTTATATCCAGAAAATTTTTTGACTGCGATTGTCGATACGAACCCGAGAAACAAAAGTTCGTCGCGGAGGAGAAAGTCGAGGAAGGAAGTGAGCGACACGCGTACCGTCTATCCTGAAAGGAGTCCTCGCTGTGGGATGCGACTCTTTCCCCTTCTCTGTGTACACGGCCGACGAAGAGCGCGGAATCTGCGACCCGGTTTTAAACCCCCGTCCGGACGAATATGGAAAGGTCTTTCCGTTACCCGATTCGTACGTCCTCCTGCAGAACGGAAGTCTGCGCCCCGTGACCCCGCTCTCGCTGCCCAGGTTGCGCTCGTACACCCCTCATGACGACTTGCACGCATGGACGCAGTATCTGCGGGCATTCGAAAATCACAAAAAATTGCGCGCGGAGTAAGGGACCGCCGCCTTCCTCGAGTAGTGCCAACACGAGGCGATCCGAGGCATCAAGATTGCACGCTCAGAGAGAGAGAGAGAGAGAGAGGATCCCGTACGATTCAAAAAACCGCAAAAACACCATCACATCGCGAGATATTTGCGTTTACGGACCTGAATATGTGCGTGCGTGCACGACTATCAATAACGGATTGTTGGGGCGTCCCGGCAGTTTCCTACTGTTTTAACGATTCCCCACTCAGGACAAAGCGCGGATATCGGAGAGCGGCGTGCGCATCGCGGAGGCGCCGCGCTACTCGTCCGTCGCCAGTTTAGAAAGCTTGGGTCCATCGATTTTGATGTACGGTTGGCGCTCGGTCGACCCCACCTTCGGAGGTCGAATAACGCGACGACGACGACGTTCGCTCACGATTATCGAACCCTCCGTTCGGAGGCGCGTATGTCTCAACATACAAGAAAAAGAGTTTTTGGAGAAGAACGAAGCGTGTAGTGAAAGCTTAACCGAGATCTCTGAGCACGGTGAGTTGTAAACCTCCCAAGGCATGCGCGGAGATCTCATCTGCAGAGGGACACGAGGAAGGGGAGAGAGTCGCACGCGGAATCTTGGGGCTTGCCCAAACGACCTAGACGGGAGTGTGATTATCGATTTTAGAGAGAGAATTTATTTTTCATTAGGTCCCAAAATTTTTCAAAGTGAAGCAATACTTTTTGAGATCGTAACGAAAATTTTGAGACTGTGTATAAATCTGCCCAATTTCGACAAATTTGTGAGGTAAATTTGTACAATTTGCGAATTTACGGTCGGGCGCTGGGCTGTATGCTTGTGGATGAAATATTTATATTCTTCATGCCTCGGAACAGTTGATTTTATCAGGTTTCGGACAAACAACCCACGCGTGTGTATAAGTACACGCGGACAATGTCCAACGTACACAGTTCTCGCACCGAAACCTTCGAAGAAAAACGAAATGACTATTCTGATGTCGCCGGCTTCGACAGAATCAACGCCAAAAACAACGAGAACCGGCCTCGTTTCGAGCGACCGGTTGTCGCTTTTGAGCTATGACGACGTCGCTGAACCAGTATTACAGGCGCTACAAGATACCGATCCCAGCTGCGCCTCCTTGGTGAATCTTCTCGCGACAACGAAGAATGCTATGTTCGACCAACAGGTTGTGAAATGTCACACGGGCAAATGTCTGTACAATCTGCACGACGAACATCCGTTACGTAGTCGGTATGATTTCGAACAAACGCTCTTAGATAACTTGAAGAACTGTCCGTCCGATACGGTTCAAACGCTCAATCTTAATAACATGCCAACAGATTGGGACTTCAAAAAGGTGGTAGAGAAATTCCCACATCTTCGAACTTTGAAGGCTACAATACTAAACTCTGAACTGCCGAATCTGAAAAACCTCACGAATCTGACGTCGATCGACCTCTCGCCTTGCAAAGATATAACGGACGCCGGACTGTCGAATCTAACAAACCTCACCGGTCTAACGTCGATTAACTTCGCGAGATGCCGTCGAATAACGGATCACGGTCTGGCGAATCTAACAAACCTCACCAGTCTAACGTCGATCAACTTCGCGGGTTGCTCTCAAATAACGGACGTCGGGCTGTCGAATCTAACAAACCTCACCAGTCTAACGTCGATCGACCTCTCGTTTTGCTATCAAATAACGAATCACGGGCTGGCGAGTCTAACAAACCTCACCAGTCTAACGTCGATCGGCCTTTCGTTTTGCAGAGGTATAACGGACGACGTGCTGTCATATCTAGCAAAGCTCACCAATCTAACGTCGATCGACCTCTCGAATTCCGCTCCTGCATTAAGGGTTGCCAAACTGTCTGATCTATCAAACCTCACTAGTCTAACGTCGATCAACCTCTCAAGGTATGACACAATTGGAAACGGCGGACTGAATATCTTGTCCAACCTCACGAATCTGACGTCGATCGATCTCGCGTATTGCCAAGATATAACGGACGACGGGCTGGCTCATCTATCAAATCTGACGAATCTGACGTCGATCGACCTCTCAGGATGTATCGAAATTAAAAACGCCGGACTGGCTCGTCTATCAAATCTCACGAATCTGACGTCGATCGACCTCTCAGGATGTATCAAAATTGAAAACGCCGGACTGGCTCATCTATCAAATCTCACCAGTCTAACGTCGATCAACCTCTCGGAACATAACCCCTCGGAATGGAATTTTGTGAATCTCGAACGCATATCGGACGACGGTCTGGCTCATCTATCAAATCTCACGAATCTGACGTCGATCAACCTCTCGGAATGCGACGATATTGGAAACGCCGGACTGGCTAGTCTATCAAAGCTGACGAAACTGACGGCGATCGACCTCTCGAGTTGCAGTGGTATAAGGGACGACGGACTGGCTCATCTATCAAATCTCACGAATCTGACGTCGATCAACCTATCGTGTTGCATTATACACGACGAGGGGCTGACTCATCTATTAGCCCTCACGAGACTAACATCGATCGATCTATGGGGTTGCGAGGATATAACGAACGGCGGACTGGTGCATCTGGGAAAGCTCACGAATTTGAGGGTGATCAACCTCAGATATTGCAGGCATGTAACGGAAGCCGGACTGGTACATCTGGGAAAGCTCACGCGTTTGGAATGGATCGACATTTCATACTGCGGACTACTTCCAACGACTCTAACGGAAACCGGACTGCCATTTCTGCGGAAAGACTCGCATGAAACGAAGATCGTCCGTATTTAATATTTGTTATTATTGTTTTGGTTTTTAAACAAGGCGCTCGAATTTGTGGAGGTTGTCGCTTTTATCCTCGGTCCCAACGCGAACGCCTTTCTTAAAATGTCCGAGATAAGATCGGATTGTCTCCTTCACAAGTCGATCGATTTAAGCGTGGAGCGGGGTCCAAACGTTTCGGGGTCCCTCCGGTGCTCCGCGTGTGCACACGTGCTTTCAAATTTGGCACAAATCGCCCCACCGAGCACGGGGCGAGCGTTTGTTCGAAGAATCAAAATACAAATGAAGTTGTGTTCCCCACGAAGTTCGTTTCGTAAAGGATGCTTGCAAGACCGCCGACGTCGCTGTCAAACGGGTCGTCACCACTCGACCTCGACCTGACGAGGTCGAGGAAGAATCCGCCAGGCAAACCTGCACGAAGCCTCCGACTTCCCCGGTCGGCCGCGCGCCCTTTCGAGGGTGGACCCTCCGGTTCGTCTCCGGACCGATCGACCTTTGAAATATCGTGACGATATATGCCATTTTGGGGGGGATCCATAACCATTTCGCACTCTCGCCGTCGCGACGGTGTTGCACAGTTTCAACGAAAAATCACTCTCCGAAATTTACACCGAAATTCGCGGATTTCGGAGCTTTCCGCGACGGTTTCGGAGGTAATCCGCGAACGTTCGGAACACCGCTACGTTTTTTGGACGACGACTCCACGTGGTTTAGATCCATGCGGTCTAGATCCACGCTAAAATCGACTGGACTAGGAGCTTCCGATAAAATCGTCCACGCAACATGTTTTCTCGTGCCGAGTGTGGGGTTGTCCTTGATGATCTGTAACAACGTACTGCGACGCGTACTCAGTTGTTTAGAATCGTATAGTGTATTAGCTTCGTGCGCTGTGTGAGCCGCACTAACACCACAATCCACTCGCCATATGATTTTTTGGGGGCTTGTACCGTCAAATTTGCATACGGTTCCGTTAACTCCGATGTGTCTGTAGTCGTATCCGCTGCAATGTTTTATGATCTGCTCTCGACAACGATACGGATAAATGTTCTTTATCTCAACGAATTCTTGTTTCACGGCGTTATTGTGATCGGCCTCGGTATGGCATAGATGATGAATTATCACCCGAGGATCATCCTTTTTGGGGGGGCCCAGAAGCAACGAGGCGTTCCCTTTACAGTTTGACTGTCCATACCCGTCCGTAGTAGAGGCAGCGTTATATACAGCACATGTTTGAGCACAGTGACCAACCACTACTTCTTCTGCTGCAAACTGACGAGTCGTGCGACATCCATCCGTAAATAACGACCCTAAAGTCCTGTCGTTTAAAAGACTGTTTGGCTGCATCAGTTTTTTCCACGTAACGATGCGTGGATGCGTGTTGAAAGATGCATTGATCTTGAATGCGGCTTCACTTCTATCCCGAATTAGGCGCCGGACGTTTATGGCTGCTGAAGCGTTCTCAGCTATGCCTCCGTGAACGAACCACACTTTGCCTTCGTCCCATTTATGAATAAGCGTGGTGACGCAAAAATTAAAAAGCAGTGTACCGTACGTCGCACCTTCAGCAAGGGCAAACTCCAATTGTTCGACAGTTCCGAAGTTAGGTTTGTCCCAACTAGAAGGCATAACATTGACTGTGTTGTACGAATCTAATCGCAGTAAATAGTTTAGAAATCGATTCTCGTGTAAATGTACAATCTTATTCCCCCGCGTAGCATTCGTTTTGGACACGAACTCCATTTGCGCGTAAAGATCCGCGTAGAGCGACGGCTTGCGTTGGTCAGTAAATAAACTGGGAGCGATTTCGTATACACGTGTACATAAATTATTGTAACGTGCAAAATTGCTAGATATGTCGTCGTTTAGCCGTCGACCTCTCGGCGTGAGCCTTGCGGCAACCAGTTCATCATGATGCACGAACGGAGAGTAACGTATGTAATGCTGGATAAGCTCTCTTAAATAATTCGTAACGTGGTCAGGTATTGTAAGTGCATCGAAGTGTTTCAAAAAATCATCCAAACAAAAAGGAAAACAATTGATGATCTCGTGATTTCCGAGGCAGTATACGAGCCCGTTTGGACTTCCCGAAGTTCGACTTTTCCACTGAAGATATCCGATCGTGTAAAGAATCATTTTTTCCGCGGCACCGGGGCACTGGTCACTTGCTTTGTAGTCAAATTTTTGCAACGACCCTTCTCTTAAGTAAGCGCGTGCTCCATCTACAACATCTCCGATAATCACCACTTGAACCTCCGGCCCTGCAATCCAATCGTAGTCACTTTTGGTTTGGTCCCAACGAATCACGTTCGTCATCATCAAACAATCCATGAGCACTTTATAGTCGCCATGGATGTCGCTCATCGCATACACGCACGCTTCCTTTTGTGGGACAGGCATGAATGCTACCGACATGACTACGTTATGACAAGGTCGGTCTCTTGTACGCGGATGTATCTATACTCACACACGTCTATATATCTATATACACAGTGCACCGATAGCTCTCGCGTATTATAGTATTTTTGGCATACGACACATACCTTACAACACGCTTGCTTCGATTTGCATTTTTCCACGCGATATTCCTAGCGACAAGCGGATCGGTGCGAACGTGCCGAAGCGATCCAAAGGGGAGGTACACCACTACTTCAAACGATGTCCGTGCTGTCACCGATTTTGCGCGGTGTAGCTTCGAGCGGGGGTTGGAGTTTGAAGTAGACATGGGGGGTGCCCATTGAGATGCAGCCTTTTGGATGTGATAATTTGACCGTTTCCGTCAACGATGAAGGTACCGAGTGCGTGCTGCTGCGTTGTTGCACTCCTGTGGAGACCGACATCTAAGGAGACCTTCAGATGGCGTTGAAGAGGTGCCACTTCTCTTCGGTGTAGTTTCTCATAAGGGTTCTCTCGTACTCGGCGGTGGCCGTTGCTGGTAATTGGTCGCATCCCTTCAGATTCACCGTTCGGATGTAACGAAGGTTGCTCAGGTGTTGGAATATTTCACCGGTCAGGCCGGTGCAGTGAGCGAGAGAGAGATGTTTCAGGCGAAGCGACACGACCAGTCGCGTTACACACTCGTGAGTCAGCTTCGGGTTTTTTGAAATATCCAGTGCCACCATCTGCGGTGCGTGCTTGACAAATTCGAGCGACGCGTCTGCGAGATCGCATTCCGAGAGATTGAGAACTTTCAAGCTTGGAAAGGTTGTTGGGAGATTCGAGAATTCTAACAAAGGATTATGCTCGAGGTGCAACGTCTCGAGCGTCGGTATTCCGATAATAGGCGCCAACAGCTCGTCGGTAAGCGAGCAGTCGCCCAGCCCGATCTTGCGCAGGCCTTCGGTGATCGAGATTTCCGTCGCGTCCTCCATGAACAGGGGACCTTTCGCGGTCAGATCGAGCGTTTCGAACGGTTCCAAGTGCAGCGTTCGACCTCGCACCATGCGCAGCATGCCTGAGGAGAGCAGACTGTACGCTCGGAGGTCGTCGGCGAGGGTTCGAAAGTGTTCGACGCACAACGGCCGTGCTTCGATCAGGGCGCACAGAGCTTGTTCCACGATTCCGGCTCTTCGTAGATGCGCCTTTTCGACATGGTACGTATCAAAACTTATAAGCTTGTCGCGTACGAGGTTCCGAACATGCTGCAGTTTGTCACTCTCGAAAAGCGTGTGCGGCGAGTCCGTCGGTACGTGGCGATCGGCGGTGCTCTCCGACGCGTCGGCGGTGGCGAGCGGCGTGCTCGACGGCCCGGTGGGATTGCTCTCGGAGGAGTCGAGGCGCTCCTTTAGGTCCGGCGCCGATCCGTGCCGTTCACTGGAAGCGCCGGACAGCGGATCGAGCCCCTTTTTGCCGTCGTGCGTGCGGTAGACTTGTTTGAAGTGCCGCAACAAGTAGCGCGCGTCGGTGTTCGGGGCTTTCACGAGCGGTTCATCAGAATTCGACCTCGACTTTTCTTGTGAGATCGGGCATACGCAATCCTCGCCATCCGCAGTTTCGCAGTCGTCGCATACCTTCAGATTCGGTTCGGGGTTTTCGAGAAGCGCGAACGTGTTTTTCGGCGGGTTCGGCGTGGCGATCATGTTTCTCGAGCGAGCGTCCGTGCCGAGAGCGATCGAAGCGCCTTACTTTCGGGCGAGGATTACGCGGATGGTTATTTTCCATCTGTTTTAAAGCGATGTCAAATTTCGCATCTGATATCCGCAACGAGTTAGCTCTATCCTGTGGATGCGTTGGGGGGTGTTTGTCTGTCACGCTTATTTCGATGCCGTGGCATGCAAGGCGCTCGCACGCGCGCCTCCGGCGATGCGGGCGTGGTTTCTGTGTTGGTACAAACGCTCAGCTCGAACAAAATTTGCTGTGTCGTGACGTGTATATTTATATTGCAAAATATGCCGACGTGACGACGATAGCCGTACACGCTGCACACGGCGTGTACGATTTTGTAAAGCCACGGACACTGCGTAGATCACCGGTGCGGATAACAAGCGCCGGAACACTCGTATACATATTCATCACAACGTCGTGTCCGTCCTTCCCTCTCTCTCTCGGGCGGGCCTCGACTCGGTTCGTGTTGTCTCAATGACGACTTCGTTAAAGGCGCTTTTGCCGGCGACGGTCGTGGTCGTCTGGCTTATCGCGTATGTCCCGTTCATCGTGGTGCGTGACGAGGCGCCTCCGCGGTTCCACGAGACGCGCAGTTCGCGCCCGGCTCTCCCTTCAAAACCGCGCCCGGTAAAGGATGCGGACGAAGACGCGGATGCCTCGGCGACATCCGCATTCCCGGGTTGTCCGGTCCGTAGGCACGCACGATCCGTGCATTCGGCAAATACAAACACGACGCGCCGCGGCTCTCCGAAGCGTCCGTCCGATCACGCTACGGCGACGGACGTGTCGGTCACCGAATTCGAGCACGAGTTTGTTTTTGTGATTTTGAGGCACATGCGAAGAGCGTCCGACAAGTATCTTTGGAGGACCGCGTACGCTTCAATCCAAAAGTTGTATCCCGACGACCCGATCGTGGTGATCGACGACGACTCCAGGTATCAAGACTCGGCGTGCGACACCGACATCGACATAATCCGCAGCGAGTATCCGGGAGCTGCCGAATTGCTTCCGTCGTTTTATTTTCACAAACTGCGGTTGGCGAGGAAAATGATATGGACGCAAGATTCGATATTCTTTCAGAAACGCATCGATCTTTCGACACCGCGGTGTTTATGGAACGCGACACACGAATGGGACGAGCCCTCGGTCGAGAAATCGCTGATCTCCGAGCTCGCCCACGGTCAAGCGCTGATGGAAACCTACGAGGACAGAACAAAGTGGGGCCTGTGCACCGGATCGCAGGCTATCGTCACTTGGGATTTGGTGGACCGCATGCAGAGGGAGTACCGCTACTTCGACGCGCTGCTCGCGCGGATGCGTGATCGCAGAACGAGAATGGCCTACGAACGGGTGTGGGGGTGTATGTGGGCGCATCTATACGGGAAACAGGACACGCTTCTTGGAGATCTGCACGCTTACATCGCGACCGTCCCAGTGTATAGATATCATTTTACGATCGACGACTATCACAAACACAAAGCCGAACTTGCGGCGTTGCCCTTGGTAAAAATCTTTATGGCGCGGTAGTGATTCGCGCTTTTTGCGATCGCAGGCCGTGGACGTTTCCCGATGCGTAGAAAAAGAGAAGAAAAAACCACGCCCGTCGGGCATATCAGTAAATTACAATTTAAATCATTAAACACAGAACCTAGGCGAGGACCGTTACGAGATTGCCGAACGGGCCTTTTGTACTGCCTTCAGCCGATCGAGCGCCTCCGTGCGTATATCGTCGCTCTCCTCGGAAACCTCGAATACCGCTTTGACATCGGACTCGTCGAAGTTTTCTCTCTCCAGCAGCCGTCGCAGCGCCACCTTGCGCGCTCTGTCTCCTTTCTTGGAATACTCGTAGATTATCGCGACATCCGGCTTACCGAAGGGCTCTCGTTGCAAAAAGCGCTCAAGCGCTCTCGTTCGCGTTTCGTCGCCTTCCTCGGACAATTCGAAGATCGTTTTGATATCAAGCTTGTTGAAATAGTCACATTTCAGTAGCCGTTGCAGCGCCTTCGCGCGAGCCTCGTTCTTCTGCTCCGTCAAAGAAAATAGCGTTTCGACGTCGGGTATGCACATCTTCTTCAGCTCTAAAAAGCGCTCGACCGCCTGCGTGCGAACTTCGTCGCGCTCCTCCGAGAATTCGAACACCGTTTTCACATCCGACCTGTCGAAATGGTGTTTCTGCAAAAGGCGCCGTAGCGCCTTCGTACGTCTTTGGTCGCCCTCGTCGGAAAATTCGAAAACCGTCGCGACATCGAACCTGGTGAAGAATTCTCGTTGCAAAAACCGATCAAGCGCGTCCGTGCGCCTTTCGGCACCCTTTTTGCAGAATTCGAAGATCGTTTGAACATCGGACCTGTTGAAGTATGGACGGTGCAAAAACCGTTGCAACGCCCTTTCGCGCGCTTCGTTCCCCTGTTCGGTAAATAGAAAGATCGTTTCGACCTCGCTCCTCGTGAACGGTAGCCGTCGCAAGAAGCGCTCGAGCGCCATCGCGCGCGCTTCGTCGCCTTCCTTGGTGAATTCGAATATCGTTTTGACCTCGGACCTGCTGAAGTACCGGCGTTGCAAAAAACGACGCAGCGCCTTCGTGCGCAATTCGTCACCTTCCTGCACGATCCTGAAAACTGTCGCGAGCGCTTCTCGCCTGAATGCTTGATGTTCGATATAGTTTTCTATCAGCCGCGTGTGACGTGTATCGTCTGCTTGCGGATTTACACTCCCTGCATTACTAAAAAGCGATTGCACACACCGATCTACGAATCCAACGGAGAAAGGGAATTTGTGAGAGAGGTACGCTTGTAGACCTCCTAGAAGCGCGCAGTCCACTTCGTAATCGCAGGGGGCACACTTTCCGTCCGATCGAAAGAGGACGATACGGTAAACACGTTTCGCGTCTTCGTTTGCGAACTTTTCCTTTTGGAGTCTGGTTTCGAGATACAGCGCCGCCGCCGCTCGCAAAAGCTTCTGTTTCTGTTTTTCACCCCCCGAAACTGACAAAGCCAGTTTGGGCCGATTATCCACGATGTCTTCCACGCGTTCATATTTGTCGATATCGCGTTTTACGTGCTTCCAGACTTTGTTCAATCGTGCACAAAAACCCCCCGTAGTTATCCGAGCATGCCCATCGACGCATTCTTTCGCAGCGTCGCCTCCGTTTGCGATTTTGAAGACCGTTTCGGTTTTATCGTACGAGCACGTGCATGTCTTGAGAATTCGCGCTCTTACCCATTTCGAGGCTAAATTTTCGTTCCCCGTGAAGTAGCCTTCTCGAAGGAAAATTAAATCTAGGACATCGGAGGGCAAATCCGTCAAGGCGAGGTTTAATTTGAATTTCACCTCGCTCAGTTCAAGACACGCGTGGTGATCGTTTCGAGAAGGCGCGGGAGCGACCTCGGTACGCATGATGACGTCGAACGGATATCGAAAGCGCGTGGGACCACGCTTTGCACTCACTCACCGTCGTGCGCGTGCGCTTTTTCGATCGACGCCGCCTTGGCGCGTAGCATGCCGACCTCGCACGAACTTGCGCACAAGCGTATTTCGCGCGTGGCTGCGTAAAGGTGCCGATCGAGTATAAAGCCAGGCGGAAGCGATGGAACGTCGGGCTTTTCGCACGTGCGATATAAGTATGCACGAAGCTTCGCACGATGAGCGATCCGAAATGTCGTCGACACGCGCCTCGAACGCACCCGACGGTGCACTCGAGAGCGGCGCTTCTTGTCGTCGGGGATATTTCTGTTGACCCCTTGTACATAGCGCGCACCAAAAAAGAAATCGACCGTCGTTCCGTTCGCGAAGTTTGGCCAACAAAAAACTGACGAGCTGCTCTCCGCCGAGATGAATCTCGCCAAAGTGCTCGTCTCGATCTTAATATCGGCGCCTATCGCGTCGGGGATTGCGCGCCACCGATTCGAGAGGTCGTGCGTTCTCGTCGTGGCTCACATCGGGCGCTGCGACGCCTTGCTCGACATATCGAAGATTGCGTTAAACGGCGATTGCAGTATGCACGTCATCGACAAGAACGAAGGAGCCTCGTGCACATCCAATTATTGGAGTCACGTCAAGCAGGCGAACGTAGGGAGGGACACCGGCTCTGCATTGGATTACGTGATCAAAAATTACGACTCCTTGCCCGACATCGTCGTATTCACGCCGTCCACCATACAAAAACACGATCGCGCGGCCCGGCTGTTGAGGTTGCTAAACATAACCGGCTCGTCGTGCGCCAACAACGATAAGCATCCGCGGACGTCCGTGCACTTGGGCCAGGAAATAAATTTCCGGCTTCGTCATTACCAAACCCCCCTCACCCCCAGCAGGGATGGCGCTTTCGGCGAGTGGTACGACAAGTACGTGGGAAGTTTGCGAAAGGACGCCGGAAGCAGGTCGTGCTTTAATGTTATATTCAGAACCACTCGCGCCAACATCAAAAAGAGGCCTCTGAGCTTTTACAAAACGCTAGCGCACCAAGTGAACGAGTCACCTAACAGCGAATACGGTCATTTTATCGAGCGTGCGGTAGGAAGCATCTTCATCAACGATGAACGATCAAGCTCCGACTGTGGCGAGCTTACAAGAAAAGATATCGGCCTGTTCTATCGGCGGCAACTCAAAGATCCGTGCGATTGAGAATGCGCGTACGAAATAGAAGCTCAATCGTAAACAAAGACGACAACCTTCAGAAGCTCGCTGCCGACGCACAAGGTGTCGTGATTCGAAATTCCACGCTAAAGTCCGTCAGCTCAGCAGCCAGTCGGTTCGCGATCACTTTTCGACTGCAAAGTGCTGCTCGGAAGGCAGTTTGCAAAGACCGACATTCATAAAAGGCATCGGCTTCGCTTGAAGCGTCGAACGTGCACGCTTGTCGTCGACAACGCCTTCGCGACCTCGAATGTGGCGGGCATACCGATCAGCTAGAATCTGCAGCATTATACGTTCGTAAACATCACTCGATCAGTTGTTCGGTCGTCGTTTTTTCTCCCGATCGTGGTATTTTTGAAATACCCGATCGAACAGTGCTAGCGCAAAGTTCGGATTCGCTTGCCAGTCACCATCGCGCACATTTACGAATCCCTTTTCAATGGCGTTCATGGTATTCCTTGATGCAGTGAGTTGAATCGCTCCGAAATTGGGTGGCTTCTCAACTTTGTCAATCTCGGCAGATTCGAAATTTGAACTCGAAGGCGTTAATTTGCGGATCCGCTTTCCGAGCAGGGTGGCGACCCCCTCCCCTAATGGTAATTTAGACTTTTTTCCCCGCTGCGATTCGTTTATACACTCACACATCGATTCGAAAAAATCGAACGCGTGCGACGCTTCCTTAAAATCCTTAAGAAACATACACCAAAAGCTGAAGTCAGAAGCATTACATGTGTCTTTAAGCATACTGTCGATAAGGACTTCTTTGTCCGGTACGAAACAATATTGATCACACGGTAATCGAAATACACGCTTTCTTAGCGACTCGTGAAGAGTTTTCATGTCGCTTTCGATTCTTTCTAAAATACTCTTATCGGTATAAACACGAGACAGGCACTTCACATAGGATTTCGGGTATACAACCGAGTCGATCTCATCGAGACTGCCATGTTTTATATCGATGCACTCTTGTTGTAAAAACGAAGTCAAACCTGATACCGTATCAGTTCTCTGTGCGTCGCTCTTATACGCGTAAGTTTGGTAAAGTAGGAGGACTTCATTAAATTTGGTATACTTGTTTACTTTGAGCTCGACCTCTTCAAAACAGCGCCTCCAAACATGTTGTACGAGCGTACATATAGTTTCAGCAAATCCGTCCGATGTCACCGCGATCGTGTCCGTGAACCAATGTTCAGGACTATCCGTCGGGTTTTCCACAGTTAGTCGACAGGGAAGCGTGCTATCGGTTGTACACTTCATTGCGTATTTGATGTCATTTATTAGCGCATCGCCCTGGGGTATGTGAAGGGGAAGTTCAAACTTGAACGACGACTTGAAAAAATCTGCGTGTATTTCAAATTTGTTGTCGGGGTCACGGTAGACTTTCATGTTCATCCATATATCGCAGTTTCCATCTTGCAGCAATTCCATAATCGGAACGACTTCGTCGCTGTTGTTGAAAGTGTAATTCATCACCTTATCCCGAAAATCGTCGGAGCAGCCTACTTTTGGCGTGAATATGGAAATGCGCAGCAGATAATCTGCAATACTTTCGTGTTTTACGCAAAAGGCCTCTAGCACTTGTAGGTCGAACAGAACGCTGTAATTCCAACTGTCAGGGACTGTTTGCGTGACGTTCCTTGCTTTTAAAACGCGACTCCGGGCTTTCGTCAACAGCCTGAATATCTTCTTGGCCATATACAGGTACATGTTCATAGATCCGCTCTCCGATAACGCGCTGGCATACTCCTTATCGATAGCCTTGCCTTTTTCATCGACGGCGGATCGCTCGGTAAAGGTCTCGTTATTCATGTAAGCGCCTTCCGTCATCACGGCACCGTATACTGCCATCTTATGCTGTTTTCCATCGGATTCGATCAGATGCGCGTATCTACCTCTGATCAGTTTGCTCACACGAAAACGGATGGAATCGATCAGACGATGCACGTCCAAATAGTGTAGCTCTTTCCAGTCATCGCCTTGCACCTCCACGGAGGCCATACCCTCGAGAAATTCTTGGGTTTCCAATAGAACATCAGTGATCGTGTACAGTTGTTGGTCATTTCGTATACTTTTCAATTCGTCGTCTTTTCCGTCAAGATACTTATGAAAGAGTGTCAGTTTATCTCTCAACGCGTTTAAATCCAGAGCTTCGTCAGGCTGGATGTTGTAAGTTTGGCCTTCGGTAACGTATTCCACCTCCATCTCCTCGAAGGATGTAGCATGCTGCAGGGGGAAATCACAAGCCACCCGGTTCAAGGACTATACGTTCTGCGGAACCTTCTTGCTCCTTGCCCCAGGCCAGACACACTCATCAAAGGGCCAGGCCCGGTCAAACCAGAATATAAAGTTGATCTCTGTGCACATACGATGTTGAACTCCGTACCGCTCCAAGTGAAGGAAAGACAAGCAGTCCCAATTTACACGCTGCCCCTTGACATCAGGCTTGCACTTCACGCCGCTGAAGTTCAGCCGCGATTCGCAGTCTAAAAAAGTTCGATACAGAGTGAAGTAGATGTCCCCGAAGTGCCGAGGCAGCATTGCTTGGCCATCACCGAATGCGCAAACATAGTTACTTGGTAAGCTTCCATGGAAATTGATCTTGTAGATGGGTCCCGCATCCGAACGTACTTTGATAATGTATTCAAATTTCCCGTGCAAAAATTCGTGTTTGAGTAGCATCTCATACGCTTGTTTGAGTGGGTAAAACTGCGAAACATGAGATTCACCTAACTCACCTAACCGGTCATAGCACTCGAGATTCTGCACCGTTGCCGCGCAACATGATAAGGGCACAAGTTCCAAATATACTTTTTCCGTCACGTTTTGGAGAGCGGCAAGGATTTCATCCACGGACAGAGTTGTCCCATCCTCGAAGCAAGGCCACTTAGACGCCTTGCACTCCGCAACCGTGAAGTTACGTCGCTTTAATACTTTTCTGCCGTATGCGGAGGCACACGTGATGGAAGCCCTCGGTTTAAGGGCTGCAAAGAGAGTGCCTTGGAACTCTGCCTCCAACATGGGCTGGAACATATTTTCGCGCAATCTGGTTTGCGTAAGTTGGTTTTGAATTGTGCGACACTCCCCAACCATTACGACGGCGATTTCCCGACTTACCTCGCGCCTTGCGAGCGCCTCATGCACCACCGGGTGCCATGCCTCCTGCCAGTCTCTCTCGATAGACGGATTTTTCACGTTTTCTCCACCTTCCGCGATGCCCACCACGGTCGCGTTAAACGGCAACGGACTCTGCACAAGGGAGGTGTACTCCGCTGGAAGGAGCAGCTGCATCGCCTTGCGCGATCTCTTCTTCTCCTCACCGAGGACGAGGCGAGATCCACCAAAAATACACGAAACGACGTCACCTTATCGGCATGCGTTAGGTCCTTCAAGCTTTTGTTTTCTCCCTTCGAATCTTTGCACGTCTCGTCTAACCGGGTAGGATTATCAGCTAATAAATGCTGTAAGCAATAGAAAAGACAATTCATGCCTTTGTCGGATACGTCTTTGAACGGTAGTTTCGCATACACTTCTTTAACTTTTTTCTTCCAGCCTTCGGGAGCCGGCATGTTTAATTGGATCGACATCTTTCGATGTCGCTCTTTTTGTTTCTGAAGGAACGGATCGTAACGGTTCGTTCGTGCGACAGAGTGTGCAACTGTGTGTACAGAAAAAGAAAAAGAGAAAACCACGCCCGTCGGGCGTGTGGGTAAATTAATTTCCCCGGCACTACTCCGGGCCGGTTTACGTGTATATGCATATATATATATACACACATACATATGTATGCACGTACATACACACACGCCTGCCGAAACGTTAGTCGAGTTCGCCCACTTCATGATCACAGTCGCCTCTCTCGCGAGCGACGAGCGCGGTCGACGTGACGCGCCTTTGCCGGACTCGGACACGATTTTGACATTCGAAGATCTCCTGAATCGGTTACTACCGAAGGTTTCCATACTTCCTGAGGAAGTATACGCTTATCTCACCGATTTCACTCCTGTAGCAAACATCAAACTTACGGAAGATCTTCCCGGAATGACGAACGGTACAATCAAAGCCCTCGAAAGAGAAGACAGGATACGATCCATCTTTGTAACGAATTATGTTTCGCAGTGCAAGATAGCGCCGGTGGTGGATGACGATCCGTCGTTTATCAAGAATTACAAAGATATTAAAGATACTTGTCACGATACCGTCTACTTGGAAAGCGAGATAGTTGACGGCGACGGACTCGCTCCGTATCTACACAACCTGATCAAGTTTTACCTAGTCTGCATATTCCACAGATTGCGAGTAAACAGATACTACACGCGTGAAGTACTGAAAGAACTTCAGATCGCCGAACAATATGATTTTTACGGATCGGAATCCTTAATGAATTTCATACTTTGTTGGTCTGAGGGTAACGACTTTATAAATTTGGTGCTTTGCGAATACCGTGCGTGTTTTGATCAGCTGAGAAGGCTCGAGCTGAACGACAAGATAAAAAGGAAACTCAGGAATTGCCAATTACATCATAACCTGATCATCAAAAATATCATAGCCCTTTTAAATTGCGAAAAGCGTTGGTACAACGAAACCGGCGGGATCGCTCTTCCGTTTCGAGCAAGACCCACTGCGGTACTCGTTCCTTGCCCAGGTGGGGTACGGGAACAAGACCTGACAACTCTTCTTTCGAACTATACAATGTCCCTTCCAGTGAGGCCAGAGTCTACGGCCTAATAGGAACTGGTGCACTTGAAGTGTAATACTTTAGGAAGCTCGAATGCGGGTTACGTCCTCGACGAACCCTTCAAGGGGCGCTTAACGTGGTGGCCGTCGAGTTGGCATCTCGAATAAGAGCCGATGGGTACAAGGTCTGGCGTATCGTTTTTACGGATGAGGTGTTGTAGTTCTCCCGATAGAACTGTTGTGGGGACCGTATTCACCGACGTGACGCTACACGCCTTCCAATCGGTAAATGCAAGTGCCACGCGTGAGCGATATCGAACACGCGACGCTACTAGTCATGCAGGAAGAACCTCTTCTTCGCCGTCGGAATCCTGTAGAGCTGATGTGAAATCATTTAGGTTCGCCATCATTATCTGATGGTTTGCTTGAAGAACCCTAACGCTTTCACTCAAACGGTCATGCGCCTCACGATCTTTGTCCAATTCTTTCTTAATCTCTGTAAATAAAACGTCAAGCTCATTCTTGAGATTATCGACATTGGTTTTCGTAATAGTAAGCGTCTCCTCGTTTTGAATTCGAATCTGATTGATGGAGTTATTTATAGCATCGTGCTCTGATTTGTTTTCAACCGCATGCCTACTGTTCTCCTTTATTCGTATTTCGCAATTACGCATACCAAGGTCGAGCTGCTGCAAATGTTGCTGTATAGTTTTATTTTCAGCAACACCCGTCTCATTTCCTTCTCCGATAAGGTGTTTGATTTCATTAATTTCGTCGCGAAGGCGATTGAAATTGCTTTCGATCTTTTTCTTTTGCCTTATGAAACGATTATTTATTTTTTGGGCATTTCTAGACATTCCATCGAACATTACATTAGTGTATATTCCCGGCAAATCTTGCTCGCTTTGATCCGTGTTCGTGTTCGCACCAGGGACTTCTGCCATATGCATAGTGGCGACTTCATTACAGAAAGACATTTTGTGTCCTCGAGTGTCGAGCGTGTATGCAAGATTTTTCGACGTATATTTATACTTCGTCGATGTTAAAAACACTGATCGTACCGATTTGCCTTAAACGAGATTTGTGCAACGCTTTATGTCAAGGTATGTCTCACGCAAGGTCGACTTTACACAAAACTTCCGAAAATATTTTTATTCGATAAACATGTCGCTCAAAGCAATCTGAGCACTCCGGGTATGCAATTGACCCAGGCATTGAAAAGTTATGGTCGATACCGCTCAGTTATCTCCCATACTTAACCATACATAAGCGGAAACTTAAATCGCTTATATCTCACGATCTAGAAAATCAGAAGTTTTGTGTAAAGTCGACCTCGCGTAAGACATACCTTGATGTTGATATTTCACCCAGAGGTCGAAGATTTTGACGTTCGTGATCGTCGACAAAGGGTGATCGTGTGACACGATTATGCGTTTCTTTGATACATGCGCCTACCGGTTTAATTGACAGGACACGTGATATCCGAGTTTGACCTCTTGTGCCACAAGCATCGCGTGTGGATATGTGCGTGCATGTATGCACGTATGTATGTATACACGCGCCAAATATCCATACTCTTATGCAACCCGTACGTTTTTTCACAACGACGGTCCGATTGTCTTTTTTGTCTTCATCGAAAGATGCACGGCGCGCGCGTTCCTTAATTTGAGGCGTCGCATGCGCGCAATATCTTCCCTCGATACGACTAAGCGGGACGATCTACATCATTTGTTATAACAAACAAAAGGGCTTTTGTCTATTTTAAGCGGGCGGGCGTAATGCGCCACATTGTCGCACGCTCTTGATGAGCGTTTCCTGTTTTTCCACTCGTGTTATCTGTTGCGTTTGTCTTCGGGTGCTTTAATGACGAAAAAATAGAACATTACCCAAAAGTGGAATATTAGGATCAGCAAAGCCAAGGGATCCAAACCGGGTGCAGGCATACGTACGGGTATAGCTGTTGGTGAAACCGGTAACTCGCCTATGTATCCGGGCTCATCGGCAAACATAATCGAGAAGAGGTCCACCGGAACTTGAAATCCGAGCGAATGGTTTTTCGCGTAAGCATTAAACTCCGCTATATCAACGCTCCGAAGTGCTTTTAGTGTTTTAAGTATGTCGACCTTTACAACAAGAAACCCCGAAAAATCGTGAGACTCTAAAGCTTTCTTAATGGCGATTGCAATCTCCTCGCCTTCTTGCGGCGCGGGCCTTGGTGCGACGAGCCTCTCCAACAACGTTTTGCTCGATGTCGATGTAAAGTTGTCCAGATTGCTGTAGTTATTGTTGGTCGTATCGATGCCGAACAGCTTAGTAAGCTCAGTTTCACTGAGACTGAAAAGTTGAGTAAGCGTATTTGCACCGTTACCGAAAAATTCAAGGATAGCCTCTTTGGTGAAACTTGTTTGATTTAGACGAATGGCCATGGTTGAAGATTTCGATGGCTCGTATTCACGACCAATTCGCGAATATTTATACTGTCGTAGCTTCTGTTTGAGGAAATAGCACCACGACATGCGCGTGCGCTTTATACTTTCGGAATTAAACATGCCGATTCGAAGCAGCGAGAACGACACGAATGAAACGAAAATGGGCGTTTCAGTACGACGTGCGCGTTCGTTTGGGCGCTGTGCAGCACTTCGTTCAAACATCGATCGATACTTTTTCGCAATCCGTTCAGACGCACGATCGATAACGTTGCGAGAAATACGTCGTTGCTCCAGGAGTCGCTTCGAGAATCTTCCCTCGCCGCTTTTCGTTCCGATCAATCGTCGACGACTCCGTGGCACGAACGTTCACTTTAAATTTTTAATACCTTGGTCCGGCCCGGAGTAGGGCTAGGGAAATAAATTTACCCATACGCCCGACAGGCGTGGTTTTTCCTTTTCTTTATACCTTGGTGATGCGCATTTTCAATCGTCAGACTTTTCTTTCAAGTGAAGATCTTTTTACTTTCAACGGCTCCATGTTCAAAAAAATCACGCAACGCGTTCCGAAGTTGATGTAATTTGTTATCATCTTTTCGCGCGATCGCCACCAATCCAAAGACGTTAACGTGCTCGTTCAGTTTACCGGTGTCTGCTTTTCGTATTAAAGTACCGTCCGCGTCGCGTTGAATTTGTTTGTTCACTATCTCCGGTCCCGCGTGGTAACGAAATGTATTCTGTATCTCGTTCATGTGGTAAGTGTGGGCGCCAGCCTTATGCTTGATCAAACCAGCGTCATCAAGTTTCACGACAGCCCATTCTTTTTCATCGACAGCGTAATCGAGATAACTCTGCAGCTCGATCATATCGGTGTTGACGCCGTCGGTGTAATCTTTTTTGTACTTGTAAGATATTACTTCACCCGCGTCGTCGACGAATTGGTAAAACTTGAAGAGATCGCCCCCGTTCGCCTTCAGAATGGCCTCCGCAGCGCAAGTATCCCATCGCTGCAAGTTTCTCATCTGCACGTATCCCCAAAAGTTCTGGTCGCGCGCCTGTGTTGCGGGTAGGTCCATGACCATGTGTAATATTTTATTACCGCAACCTCCCATTTGGATATCGGTCGGTTGGTTATCAGACAAAGTTTCCATATGCACGAAACCGTGGTCGAACATGTGCTTGATGAACGGTACTCGGGCAGCTCGTAGGGTAGCCTTTGGTAATTCGTTAATGGAATCAGGCGAAAGCACGGACACTGCACTTAAATTTGTCTCGACGATCGTCTTGTTTTCGAATCCGTCGAGATTTCCGATCCACGCGACGTTCTGCGCTGCGAGATCTAGGGTTCTCGGCTTGTGCGACAAACCGATAGACTTATAGGTATCACCAAGATATACTCCCCAAGCGTAAATCGGAGTACAGTCACGGTCTGTGCTCGTTATCGGTTTGTATATCAGACCCGCGATGGAGGTACCACTCGAATCGGCGAAACCGACACAAATCGTGCTTCCGTCTTGAGCTTTACTGGCTTTGTATTCGGCCGTTCCATCTATAGGATCGACAAAGCACGACGCGTCTCTCAAAACCGTTGTATGCTGCCCTATCAATGTTTTGAACTGATTTATATTCTTTCTATACGCCACACTGTATGTATTGATTACATCCCGAATGGAGACGTTAGGCTTGCCTTCTTCCCCAACGAAAGCGCGCACGTAGTCCTTGACGATTTCGTGAAGAATTGCTTGTATCGTGAAGTCCCCCACGGTGACCGCGCTTGTGTCGCACTTTATTTCGGACATGGTTTTGTCCATAAGCCAATTATCGTGTATATCTATAAATATAGGCGCTAATACGCGCTCGCACAGTTCCTTAAGAAGCTCCATTATTGATTGCCATGCCGCACTGTCGTTTTCGATTTCGTGGGATCGCTTTTGACCCATGAAAACGAGCGAAGACGGCGGTGACACCATGAAAGACATTATTGCGTATATGCCTATAAAGAGTTTCGGAGAATGGCGGGAAGAGCGTGGATGTCGCGTTGACATGTGTATATATACTCCTCTCGCATCAGATATGTCCGGAATATCCTGCATCTACCTCGAGGTATTGTAAAAGAAACAAACCGGCCCAGAGTAGAGCCAGGGAAATACAATTATAACGCGCCGCGGTTACGACCTTACGCAAACGGTCGACCGCGAGGTGCAAATTGATCTAGCGTCGCCCTCACGTTTGGATGATGCCGAACAGCGATGGTGCATGCTTGAAATCAGGAGAGCGTGAACGCGGAACTGGCATACTTTCTCTTTTGGAGCACACCGGCGTCGCTATTGTTTCCCAGGAAGAGCACGACACCAGAGTCTGTCGGACAACGTTGGAGTCGCCCCACTGCCTGCGTCGTGTGACGCATTCGCACGTACATTCGCATATCCTCGATAATGTGTCGGTGCATGTATCTCTTCTCGTACCCGTACTGCACTGGGCGCCACACTTCGTTCCACGGTCGCGTTATGACCACCAGATCGATACGACCCGGCAGATCTATTCCGGTGCACAGACTGTCGGATCCGTATATCAAGGCTCGGTATTTTCCAGAAACAAACTTTTTGTAGTCGTCCGAGTCGTTGAAGTTGACATGTTGGACGTCGTCGGGAGTCTTCTCTCGCAAAAGCGCCTTCAAATCGTTCAGTTCGGCAAGGTTGGGGCACAGTATGATAGCGGACTTTCGACCGATTCCGACCGCCTCGACGATTCGGTCGCGTTGCTCTTGCAAGTACGCCTCCCTCGCGATGGGGTCCTTCCGAAACTTAGCGTATTCGAAAAAGCACCTCGTCGATGGCACGCGGAATGTCACCAACGAGCGATCGAATACCGAGCCGCCAACAAAATGTCGAACGCGCGGTCTGATCGCGGCATCGTCCAAACCGACCTCCGTTTCGAAAACCGAAAACTGTTGGTCGAGAGCCTTGCTCGGATCGACGAGCGTGGCGCTCATCACGAGCGCGCCGTTCGCTCCGACAAGCTGCTTCCACAATCGATCTCTTAGTCGGCGACTTTGAAGGGACATCGACGCTTCGTAGGCGATGCCTTTTTGGGAAACGTTGGGAACGATGAGCCGGTGATGATTCATCCACTCGTCTTGCGACAACGCTTGTCGGGCCAAACTCATGGCGCGAATCGTGCTCGTGATGGTGTTCGCGATGTCCGACAGCGCGATCAATCGTTGTCTTCGACTGCGCGATTCCCAGTCGTTCAATTCACGCTTGAGCAAGCGTATCCCGAGCACATCTTCGGAGGTCAGCACGCACATTCGTTCGAGGCGCACATCGATGAGTGACGCGACGAGGTTCTCGCCGAGAGCTCGAAAGTCGGCGCGCGAAGGTTTCGGATTTTTTCGCAGCGACAGCAACAGCTCGGAGCTCAGTGCACGGATTTGTTCGAACACGACGTGCTCGCTACCGTCGTCGTCAACCTCGAGCGACTCGTCGACGGAAGGATCGGAGTCCGGATCGAGCGTGTCGAACTGCAAGCTGTACTCCCTCGCGATCTCCTTCTCGTGGATCTTGTGATCGATTTCCACGTATGCCCGCAGCTTGTCAAGTCGGGTCTGCAGGTTCGCACCTGCGTTCGCTCCGTCGGAGAAGAGCCTTTCAACGAACTCCACCTGCTTCGAGAGCAGCTTCAATTTTTTCTGCGCTTGCACGTACGGTTCGAGGTTGGCGAATTTCCATGAACTCGCGACGCGCTCCCGAAGCGTCGGGACTATGTTCCGTTCCTTATTTTTGTCGTGCAGTTCGAAACAGATGTGATTCTGATTCTGTTGGCAGCATTCGAGAAAGTCGCGCCGTCTCACGCCGGACGCGACGACCGATCTAGCGGCGTCCCCCCATGCGTTTACGCGTTCTTCCACCTTTTCGGGGTTGAAATCCGGAGGAAGCTTCCATAAGGGGTCCCCTTTTTTTACCACGAGGTGTGCTTCGTCGATGACGACGTGCGTGTTCGGCTTGATAAGCGGGAGACCGTGGGCGAGGTACGTGAAGGCGAGGGACATGTTTATAATGAGGACGCTCGCGCGTTTTCCTAAGAGGCGAGCGTGTCCGTGCGGACAGTTTAGTTCGGCAAGCATCGTGTCGTCGAGTTTCCTCGGCTCGCACTCTTCGCGCAAGCGTTCTCGGAGAGCTTCGTAGCATTTGCAGGAGGTGTACGCCGATATTCTGGACCACACCCGTTCGATGTCGCTTTTACGAGTTTCGACAGCGAAGATTCGTTCGCGCTGCACGAAGCTTTCGAAACGGTTCCGAGGAGGTTCGTACAGCCAAAGGTCGTTCTGCTCGCGCAAATTTATATTCCGTTGTTTGCTGAGAAAAAGTTCCAGAGGTCTTGGAAGACGCTCTCTGGCGTCCGACAACAGGTCGGTTATTCGCGCTGGACACCAATATTGGTCTTTTCCGAACAAGCAGGCGACCCTAATATCCGAAGACGGCGCCCATTTTTTACTTTCCATCGCCAGCTGCTTCTGCAGATCTATGCTCGCGCACACGTACAGGCCTTGACCGTTCTTGTTCGTGTCTGCGGCATCGCGCCGAACGGATTCGAGCAAGTGGTACACGCCCACCAGCGATTTACCACCGCCGGTGTCGATCTCGACGAGGTTAATGTCGGAGCGCTTACGCTCCGACAGGAAAGCGAGGGCCTCTCGTTGTACGCGGCGTGGAGGTTTCTTGAAAATATTTGTGAACTGCTCCGCGATGCCATCCGTATCGCGAGGTCTTTTCCGTGACCCTTCGCTACTGGACGCCATCATTGCGCGCGGGCGACGGAAGCCGCACTGCCTCGTTGATTATAGGTCCCGGTTGTTACTCTCCGCAACCGGTTTCGATCGATCCCCGACGACGCATCGAACTTCGGTTTGCGTTGCGAAACGAAGATGGACGCGGACGTATTTGCGATCGATCTCGCATCGCCTCGTGCGGTAGTTGGTTGTCGTTTCATTGTTTGCATTCTCCCGCACATCGCGCTTCCTCGATTGTCGTCGATGCGCATCAATCCGTGCCGTACAAGTTTTTCGTGACAACGATGGCGCACTCGTCGAGCCTATCGCTGAGCTGGCACCATTTTTTCGTGCTCCACCGATCCGAACCGCTTGGCGTCGGATACAAACGTATCCCCACACCCTTCACGCCCGGCGGAGGCCATACGTCCGTCTCCGGAATGAGAGGAGCCAAGTACACCTCCGAAAGCGTTTCGTAGAGTTCGTGTGACGCACGCGACGGCGCTATCTCGGCCTCATACTCGCACACCGTTTTTTCGATTTCAATGGCGACCGTTTTACATTCGATGAGGTGTCTCGTGTTGCGCTTTTCCGGAAGGAAGTTTCCTCCGGTCGATACGTACACGCGCACAGGCAACAGCTGATGGCACGTCGAACTGCTCGAATCGTCGCGATCGACGATCATATATTCGTGGTCGTGCGACGCTCTTGGATGAACGGGAGCTCGACCACTCCTCGACGCACAGGCGCTAAACGGCAGAGCCACCCTGAACGTCACATAACCTCTCTCGCTTTTCGAACAGGTGGAGCTGCGGAAGAGTGTGCCATGACCACTCAAACGTTTGCAGCAACACGCGATCGAGAAAAGGTGACGGCAAGGCTGTTTTTAGATCGCGATGATCGAATTTTCCTTATTTGTCTGTCCTCGGTTATTACGACAGCCGTTGTTCGATGTGCCGCCGAACGCAAACGATGCGCCTATCACCGGGTCTGTTACAACGCGAGCTCCTCCCTCGAAAATTTTAACGAGATACGGCGATCGATGCTCGATCAGAGCTCACGCCGAAAACATCTGCCGAATCCGACGCGAGAGCGCCGAGAGACTTTGTTTCGACACGGATATCGGGCCTTTACCGCACTCGCTTGTTGGCGACAGAACGGTTGCCTGCTGATATCGCATCGGTACTACCGGAACCCCCTCTCGAATCTTCACGATCAAGCAAATAAGCGAGTCCCGATTGGTAAACAGAGACATGATCGTAACGCGATATTCAGTTCGTGTGCGCTTATTTATATGTGAATTTCCCAAAACAACACCCAAAAATTTTGCGGACTTTGATACGCAAATTTCGGAGAGAGAGAGAGAGAGAGAGAGATCACGCGTATCGCGATGAAATATTTTTCTTATGCGAGCTGGTTTATCGTGCAAGTGATTGGTGTTGCCGCTAGCAAGCTCGCAATAATTATGTAGATAATCGATGCGCGCGAAGCGCACCCCAGGACGTCGGTCGAGTCGAGTGATGGGCGTCCGGTCGAGCACCGACGTCGCGAGCGAGCGAAAAGGAAGTGCGAGCGTACGATTCGGTGTGACAGCGAGCGGTTCGATATCAAGATCCGCGGAGAACGTTGAGCCGTTGCGCATTTGCGATGGCCGCCGATGCCATCGCGATCCGCGAAGACGGATTGGACCTCGCGGAAGGCGGCAGCCGCCAACAGATTCGGCATTCGCGTTGGCCGCCGATGCCATCGCGATCCGCGAAGACGGATTGGACCTCGCGGAAGGTGGCAGCCGCCAACAGATTCGGCATTCGCGTTGGCCGCCGATGCCATC
The DNA here is from genome assembly GCA_001247695.2 of Cymbomonas tetramitiformis. NCBI lineage: Eukaryota > Viridiplantae > Chlorophyta > Pyramimonadophyceae > Pyramimonadales > Pyramimonadaceae > Cymbomonas > Cymbomonas tetramitiformis. The sequence goes on along the minus strand of LGRX02033090.1, from coordinate 119,137 downwards.
GCGATCCGCGAAGACGGATTGGACCTCGCGGAAGGTGGCAGCCGCCAACAGATTCGGCATTCGCGCTGGCCGCCGATGCCATCGCGATCCGCGAAGACGGATTGGACCTCGCGGAAGGCGGCAGCCGCCAACAGATTCGGCATTCGCGTTGGCCGCCGATGCCATCGCGATCCGCGAAGACGGATTGGACCTCGCGGAAGGTGGCAGCCGCCAACAGATTCGGCATTCGCGTTGGCCGCCGATGCCATCGCGATCCGCGAAGACGGATTGGACCTCGCGGAAGGTGGCAGCCGCCAACAGATTCGGCATTCGCGTTGGCCGCCGATGCCATCGCGATCCGCGAAGTCGAATTGGACCTCGCGGAAGGCGGCGGCCGCCGATCGATGCCATCGAGAACGACAAGAAATTCTTACAGTTTCTTGTACATAAAAGAGAGTTCGTGGAGCAAAAATTCATTTCTCACCGAATTCCTCTTCTCCGACAACTTCAAAAATTCCGCTCAAGCTCAACTACGCTGGCCCGCCCGCAAGCTCAACTACGCTGGCCCGACCCCAAGCTCAACTACGCTGGCCCGCCCGCAAGCTCAACTACGCCGTCTGCCCGCAAGCTCAACTATTGCCGGGCCCGCCCGCAAGCTCAACTACGCCGCCCGCCCGCAAGCTCAACTACGCTGGCCCGCCCGCTCCCCAAGCTCAACTACGTTGGCCCGCCCGACCCCAAGCTCAACTACGCGTCTGCCTGCCCCCAAGCTCAACTACGTTGGCCCGCCCGACCCCGCTTCAACTACGCTGGCCCGCCTGCCCCCAAGCTCAACCACGTTGGCCCGCCTGACCCCAAGCTCAACTACGCCGGGCCCGCCCGCCCCCAAGCTCAACTACGTCGTCTGCCCGCCCTGCTTAACTACGCTGGCCCGCCCGACTTCAAGCTCGAATGCCGAGTTTTATCTCTATTTTTTCTCGTACGAAAGCTGCACGAGAGGCGAGTTTCTCTCTCTTTCTCTCTCTCTCTCTCTCTCTCTCTGTATTTCGCTCGTGTAAAACTTTGTTGTAAGTTCGCGTGATAGAGGCGCCCTTTCGACGAGCGAGTTCGCGATAGCGTCGGGAATTGTCCCAATCTCCCGTACCACAAGTGAGCTTGGCGGCTCGTGGATGGGGAGGATCCTTCGCGAACTCGCGCCTTCAAGAAGTAGACCGGAGGCTCGGAATTCGGTGGACCATCGTCATCCCGGGTGTCGGACTCGGGCTCGCGCCTTCGAATCTGGCTCGGGCAGTGGGGATCGGTTTCGTTCCTTTCCGGTCGAAAGTCGTCGAGGCAATTTAGCCTATCGTAAGAGCGCGACGGTCGGTGTAGAGTTGTGTGTATGCGTGTGTGTTGTTTTGAACGATGCGTCACGAAAACTTCGACCGTTCACTACCGAGGGAGTTCGTCATAGCGTCGGGACTTGTCCCAATCTTTCGTACCACAAGTGAGCCTGGCGGCTCGTGGATGGGAAGGACCCTTTACGAACTCGTGCCACCAAGAAGTAAACCGGAGGTGAAAGGTTCGGTGGATCATCGTTATCCCGGGTGTCAGACTCGGGCTCGCGCCCTCGTAATCTGGCTCGGGCAGTGGGGATCGTCCTATCACGCTCCGCGTCGAAAGTCGGGCACGTGAGGTCGAAGTTGGACAATTCGGGAATGGTTCGTGTAGCCTAGTGGGTGTGGACGATCGTGTGAGGCCGGATGTGCGCGAAGTGGCACTGTCCGCGCGCTGTGCTTCGTGCCCGGATGCGCGCGGCCGGATGTGCCGGGGCGTACTGTTCGAACGCGACCGATATGATTTCACGGCGTTCAAGAAATCGTGCGGGGTGTGTGGTAGTGGTCGTTGCAAATCGAGTTTTGCTTTTGAAAATATGAGTGTACTTCAAAGTGTCGCTGAATACGGTTTTCGGGTGGTGGGAGTTATCAAGAAACACTACGATGCCTCAGCCTCAATCTTACTTACACCGACCCGGTCAATTCCAATCTCAACTACACTGGCCCGACCTCAAGCTCAACTACACTGTTTCAGTCGGATTTTATTCCGGCAATCGACTTTCGGTCGTAGGTTTGGCGCGAAACTTGTATGAGTGGTAAGTCTCTCTCTCTCTCTCTCTCTCTCTCTCTCTTGCGCACACTCGAGTTGAGATTTTCTTGGTAAATTTACTATCTGCCCCCAAGCTCAACTATGATGGCCTGCCCCAAGCTCAACTACGATGGCCCGCCCCAAGCTCAACTACGATGGCCGCCCCAAGCTCAACTACGATGGCCCGCCCCCAAGCTCAACTACGATGGCCCGCCCCCAAGCTCAACTACGATGGCCCGCCCCAAGCTCAACTACGATGACCCGCCCCCAAGCTCAACTACGATGGCCCGGCCTCAAGCTCAGCTACGATGGCCCGGCCTCAAGCTCAACTACGATGGCCCGCCCCCAAGCTCAACTACGATGGCCCGCCCCCAAGCTCAACTACGATGGCCCGGCCTCAAGCTCAACTACGATGGCCCGGCCTCAAGCTCAACTACGATGGCCCGCCCCCAAGCTCAACTACGATGGCCCGCCCCCAAGCTCAACTACGATGGCCCGGCCTCAAGCTCAACTACGATGGCCCGCCCCCAAGCTCAACTACGATGGCCCGCCCCAAGCTCAACTACGATGGCCCGCCCCCAAGCTCAACTACGATGGCCCGCCCCCAAGCTCAACTACGATGGCCCGCCCCAAAAGCTCAACTACGATGGCCCGCCCCCAAGCTCAACTACGCTGGCCCGGCCTCAAGCCAACTACGATGGCCCGGCCTCAAGCTCAACTACGATGGCCCGCCCCAAGCTCAAGCTCAACTACGATGGCCCGCCCCCAAGCTCAACTACGATGGCCCGCCCCCAAGCTCAACTACGATGGCCTACATGACCTCAAGCTCAACTGTCGAGTTTCATCTATATTTCTTATCACGCGAAGATTGTACGAACGGTGGGACTCTCTCTCTCTCTCTCTCTCTCTCTCTCCGTACTTCGCTCACGTAAAAGATGGTTGTAGGTTCGCGTGATAGAGGCGCCCTTTCGACGAGCGAGTTCGCGATAGCGTCGGGAATTGTCCCAATCTCCCGTACCACAAGTGAGCTTGGCGGCTCGTGGATGGGGAGGATCCTTCGCGAACTCGCGCCTTCAAGAAGTAGACCGGAGGCTCGGAATTCGGTGGACCATCGTCATCCCGGGTGTCAGACTCGGGCTCGCGCCTTCGAATCTGGCTCGGGCAGTGGGGATCGGTTTCGTTCCTTTTCGGTCGAAAGTCGTCGAGGCAATTTAGTCTATCGTAAGAGCGCGACGGTCGGTGTAGAGTTGTGTGTGCTGTTTTGAACGATCGTGCGAGGCCGGATGTGCGCAAAGTGGCACTGTCCGCGCGCCGTGCTTCGTGCCCGGATGCGCGCGGCCGGATGTGCGCAAAGTGGCACTGTCCGCGCGCCGTGCTTCGTGCCCGGATGCGCGCGGCCGGATGTGCCGGGGCGTACTGTCCGAACACGGTCGATATGCTTCCATTGCTGTATTCACGAGATCGTGCAGGGTGTGGTAGTGGTCGTCACAAATCGAGTTTGTCGTTGAAGGTGAGGGTGTATATTAAAGTGCCCAATGTCGCTGAATACGCTTTTCGGGTGGTGGGAGCTACCAAGGAAAATTGTAAGATGCCACTCATCGTGTACATCGTCAACTTCCTCGCGTAGATCGAAGTCGGACGATGGCGTACGTCGCGATCGCGAAACATAAGAGGGCAAACTCTAGCGGACATTGCGACAATTTGACATATGTTATGTAGATAGCGTGAACCTACAATAAGTAACACCGTACCATTTGGGAGGTTATTTTGTCTTTAAATGAGATGAAGAAACGAGTACCGAGAGCGTTTATATAAAATCAATTGATACGTCCGGCGAGTATCGTCGATCGGCAATCATCAAATCGTCCACAAACGCTCGCGTATTCTTCTATGTTGTGTAGAATTTTTTCACTCCGACGACAGTTTTTGATGCGTCAATGCGCGTGCGTTCGGTGATGTCGGTGTGATTGTCGTCCAACGAGACATGCACGAGCGTGTTGGCCTGTTTATCGAGAAGGTCGTACACCGTTCGGACAAGGTGGATGTACCCGTTGGTTTTATCCCACAGAAGGATTGTCATATCGACCGGTATCTTGGAGGACGCCTCTCTCACGAACAGTTTGTCCTCTTCGGTGGGGTTGGCGCTGACGAGCACGATAACGCTCGGCAACGGTCGCGCGCCGCGGAGAATCCATCGGATAAACTCTTGGCCGTCCATCGCCGGCATGTTGCGGTCCGTGATGATCGCGTCGAAGGAGGCGTCGCCGCAGAGCGCTTTCGCTTCTGCTTTGTCGTCCGTTTCCGACACGGCGAATCGTTCGTACGAATCGAACACGTTTCGGAGCAGCACGCGCTGAAAAGCGTCGTCCTCGACGACGAGCACACGATACATGATATGACCGTTTTCGTATGGGTGCTTCACGATGGGTAGCATCTCGAGCTCCGTCCGCTGTTCGCATAAAAGAGCGGCGTCGGACTGTGGTGGAAGATGCTCGTCGAGAGTGGATGGCTCTAGCGCGACGCGCACCGGGACTCGTACATCGGAAGGTGTCCACTCAATGTCAACGGATCTCGCATCTACGTGTGTGTCATCACAGGTACTCGTAATTGATACGGATAATCGACTAGCCACACTTTCCGCGTAGTTTTGTAATTTTTTATATAATTCTTGTAACTCGACACTTCTTAAATCGAATGCTTCTTCTATATTCATGCTTATTTGTTTGATGGATTTACCGTAGGTTTCCAATTCGGAATAGGCTTCTTCGATTATATAAACATCAGAATTTTTCAGATAAGATACACTCGAGTGTTCGTTCTCGTCGGAATCTTTATCAGACTCGGTATCAGTGGCATTACTTTCGTTGTCGGTCGATATACTTGCCTCCGTGTCACTTTTTGAATCTGTATCATTTGCCTCCATGTCACTTTTTGAATCTGTATCATTTGCCTCCATGTCACTTTTTGAATCTTTATCATTTGCCTCCATGTCACTTTCTGAATCTTTAGCATTTACCGGTGTATTCTCGCCTTTTGCCTCTCCTGGATCTTGCATACCTTCCTGCAATTTTACTAGCAATGTAAGTGCAGATACGTTGTCTTCGATAGCTGTTAGAGTTGCACAATCAAGCTCGAAGTTTTCGCGTGAAATATTCGAGTCGTCCGTGTTATATGTTACGACCAACTTAATCATGTCATCTAGTGGTAGATGTATCGGATCGAAATTTGATTTAGATTTGTCTTTCGATTTAACGTCTGTGTATACCTGTTGCAAATTGCACCTTAAAAAAATACGGATCTTACGCATATACTCATGTATGTTCTCGTAGTTTTTGTCGTAAATTTGTTGATCGAGTCCGGTGTTTGGAAATTCGAGGTTGAACACAACGCTTACTTTGTTTCGTTGTGATATTATATATTCAGATATCTCAAACACCTTACCTGTAGTACACTCTTCACATAATAGAACATCCGATTCTGGATATACTGCAAAACGACAGAGATTCGCACAAGCAGAATTACTACAAAAGAGTTCGAAGCATACCGGATCCTCGTTAAGGACTTCAGGTGTAGGATTTGCATCTGACAAAGCTTTAAACCATTTAGTTCTGCTAGGTTTTGTTCTTAAAAGCTTGCATTTTTCAGGTATGTTATTTAGGGTGTCCATAAATACGAGTTTGAGCACTTCTGGACTATCTTTTATAGATTCGTAAAATCCTTTAATCTTATCTAATTCGATTATATGATCTTTGCAATCTGCAGTATTCAATATCTTGGGGTTTACTAAGACTAATCTGTTATTTAAGAGTTCTTCATCCTTCAAAAGTTCAGGTTTATCGAGTATTTCGGGATTTTGTTTGACGGCGTCTTCTTCCAGAATATGCCAGTTATCTCGAATGTGTTGATCTTCTAATATTTTCTTTATGTTCGCAGTATAATATCTTAAAATGGATGGATTCTTCTTCAAGTCCTCGTTCTGTAACAACGACACGTAGTCGTCATGGGTGTATGTATCGATCAAAATCTTGATGAGATCCACTAAATATTCCCATTCCAATGTTGAACACATATGCGTTTCTACTGCGTGTAACAAGGTCAACCGTTCGGGAGCGGTTAACGTAATTATAAAGGTATTTTCTAGGATCGTGGCTTTGTTGTAACAACGAGCGCACAATTGTTTAGTTTCGAATGACCAACTTTCAAGGCTGTGATCGTAATAGTGATCTTGTTGAAATATCGATGTAGAAGTGTATTGAACCTTGGCTTGGCATTTCGTACATACCATGTCGGGGGAGGGCACGAAACATGGCATAGATTCAGCTTCCGGATATTTGTAATAACTTTTGAAGTCGAGAGATGTGTTTTTGTGATACACAAATTTGAGGACACATAGTGTTAATAAACTGAGCGTGTAGTAATCCTCCTCGCGGAGGTTTTTTTCGCATGATCGATACCACGTGTATATCGTGTAGAGGTTGTCGGAGAAATACGATTCAAAAAGTTCATCGGTATCCATGTCATCAACGTCGAGCGGCTTGTTCACATTACGCATGTCAATTTCAAATGCTTGTGAAAGTCTCCGTTGGCCGTGGCGATGACTTTCCAGAAATATGGCCTGGTTGAATTTGTATATAGAATATCCTTCAAAGAGTAGACGGATCTTCCTCATAACGGCGTACGATACCGCTATCGCCACCTTGTTCTGGCCGATATATGGTGAGATGTTCGTTCCGATTATTAAATTGGGAAGCGTATATTCGCTCTTCAAGTTTACGGCATACGCGAGAGTCCTGTACGTGTGTAACATCGGCAGTACGACGTCTGATATATATCGCTCTTCGTAATAACCACTCAACTCGTTGACATATTTGAATATGAGTATCATATGGAAAAAACACAAATTCGGAAGTGCGAATGTATCCTGCGTATTCATACTTGATAAATATCGATAAGTTTCTTGCAATTGATTCAATTCCAGATTAGGAAACATCGTCGGGTTATTCTTTCCCGTATGCACTTCTTGTATCGCTCGAGCGTTGGACGAAGGCAGTAGATCCTGGATTTTGGCTTTGAGTTTTTTCTTATCCGGCTCGCCTAAAAAGTCCACTTCGCTCAGTTTGTTGTGTGCAATATCGCAGTAGACATCTATTCCGTGTATAAAGGACAGTACGATGTCGATGTTTTCTTTCATTTCTCCCCCATCTTTGTACTTATCGGGAAATCCCCAAGTCATCGTTTGTAGATGATGAGTTTTTAAAATTTCGAACTTTGAATCCATTTTATCTATTTCGATACTAGTGAGAGGTCGTAATAGGTCTTCGAATTGAACGTCCACAAACAAAAGCTGTTCTTTCGCAAGATAAACAATATCCGACAAGTTCTTTAGCTCGTCGTGTATTTTCGTAAGATTCGTATATATCGAATTTAAGATGGCAGGTTGTTTTAGACCACTGCGTGGTGCGTCTTTTTGTAGGAGTATAGCAAGAGTGTTTTCCATTATCTTCGTAAGCTTGTGAGTGATTTCGATAAGGCGTTCAAAATGCTTATTCAACCAAACTGGCATACTTTCGGTATTCGTAACGTCATCGTAATATACCGCTTCCAAATTTGAGCTGCACAGTTCAATCGTATGATCTGTACTGCCTATTTTAATTATTACAGAATTGTCGTTATTATCATCCACAGTACGAGACATAAACATGCTTGTTAAGTCTGTCGTCAATTTCTCCACATTCGAATCAATCTCCTTAAAAAAAGATTTGAGGGACCCTCTGCGATCAGCTGATGTGAAAGCTTGGTAAGTTTCATGAGTAAACGTGCATCTATCGAAGAGCTGATGCATATGTTCTATCGTAAGGTAAGACTCGGGGACGTTACGTTGGAATGCTTGGTGTATCGCCGGTATCGTATCCGATTTATTGTAAACGTCGACAGTGTATTTCTGAACTTGAAGACGGTTAGCTTGTTCAAGATACTCCGTCAAATCCTCGTTGATAGAATGATCAGCTGTGATATGGTCACGAGCGTCTAAAAATATATTGGAGGCGTTGGACAACGGCCCGGTGAAGTGGGCGTGTAAAGCATCTGTTTCTACATTCACATGTAAAGGTTTGTATTCTTGTCCCCATACCGGTGTGGATGTCGTGCTTGGTTCAAGTATATTCAGTTCTTCGTACCTAGTTTCTATACTTCGCGAGTAGTAGAACATGTACTCTACGTTTCGTAAGAGCGACTTGAACATGTCAAGGTAAGGTTCCATATTTGTAGGTGTTTCATACGACGTCAGCGTTCTCAAATTTGTTAAGAAACGGAATATCCTTAATTTCGAAAGATCGTCTTCGGTTAAGGCACGATCCGAGTCTAAATTGTCGCCTTCGTCTAAAAAATGATCGTAATCGACTTGTTCGAATTGAAATGGTAAGCTTTCATCGTTCATATTTTCGACACCGATGGTGTCGTCCAATTCAAGGATAACCTTTGCGATTTTAAGATTGGAAGATTCCGTTAAAGTTTTATCGCGTTTTTCCATAACAGTTTTAAACCGCTCGTTCAATTGGTTCGCTAAAATGTCGGCATATTTCACCATAGCAAATGTCGTCGCTATATATTTAAAATCAGTCACTTTCTTTGTTCTTGGAGCGTCGCCGGTTTTTCTTTGTCTCGTACCAACGGGCATGCGAATGAAATGTGGGAATGGCTCCTCATGAGTCTTCACGATCGGGTATTGTATCGTCATCGTCGCGACTGAGTTGGATGGTCGGTAAAATGATCTAAACAAGGTTTGCGTATGCGTGTGTATATATACACTCTTCCCGCTTCTTTCTCGATTCACAACCGTCACGGCGACCGAATTCAAAGTACGCGAAAATGCATATTGGCGATGACGAAAACACGCGCAAGGAATTTTCTTTAAAACCGTCGATAGATTCGTTGCGACGCTCGATGAAAGTCCTGCAAAGAGAAATAGAAAAAACAAGCTCGAGGATAACGCCTGCCTCGAATCCAAAGATTTTCGAGGACATCGTAAGCTTTATGGACGAACCGAGTCGTGAAGTTCCACCGAACCACGTTTCAAAAATTTACACTATTAAAAAAGAAAGGGAACAACGGCTACAAGGAATGGTTCGAAAATAATTTGCGTACGAGGGATTGCGCTACTATTACATATTTGACGCGATAAACAGTTTTTTTGGTTTGATGAGTATATTTCGGTGATATGTGTGTATGTATGATATCTGACTATTGTGCACGAGCACACGACGTAAAGACCTACTACGAAATCAAACTGTCGTGCTCTCTTCGGAGTTTTTTTCAAAAGAATTTGTTTCCGGATCCACGCATCGTTCGAGCATCTTATCTACAAATAAAGTTCGTATGAGATTGGCTACCGTCGAGTTTTTTATTGATGGTATAAGTGAATTAAAAGTGTAATCTTTCCAAGATTTCAAGACTTCGACTTCCTGTAATAATCGAAGTGTCGGAATTACGATAAATTTACACCAAATGTAAAACTGGGATATTTTAATTCGAAATTGTAGCCACGGGGTGTGTTGTAATGCCTGTTCGTCACAAGTAAATTCATAGTCCATAAATAGATAGTCAAAATTTGCGTCATTCTTCATATCATCTGAAAGGGTTTCCAGAAAGGTTTTAAACTTTTCTGACGGTATATGTACGCACGCGTTGCAAACGGTAGAAACTTCGTGACCAAGACGTTTGATAAGCATCAAACATGGAAGATGGTTAAGCTCTTTCTTCAAAGTGTCGAACAAGATTTGTTTGGTGTATATATCGATCACGGCATTCGCTATACATTTTTTCACTTTGATGGTGTAAGATTTATAATCATTGCGGCCATCGTTTGTCGGTGGTATTTGATCACAAGAAGGTCGATATACGTTAGGCTTGCGTACGGTCCATTCAACAAGTTGATTTAAAAATTGGGCGGTTGGTAGAGACCGATGCAATCTCGGTGTTATGAGTCTTAAATCTTGTTCGTTAGCATTAGATTTAATATCTTGGAATATTTTGCCCGACATATTTTGCCCGACTCCGGACGGAGCGAGATTCCGAAGAAGGACCTGATCGAGGCATATTTTTTTTACGCGGTAATTAGGTATATGCTTTTCAAAGTCATCGGCTGTAATCTTTTTCATCGTAGTAGTCCCTAGATAACGAAGACACGAGCTCATCATATCTTCGCTATAAAAAATCCCATTAAGCAGATAGTCGAGCGTAACGATGAAAATGTATTTTTGTAAACGTATATCGGGCGAGTTCAATTTCTGCAAGAAAAATATCCCGTAATCGAGCACGTCGTCGGCGTTCTCGATGGCGACATTGCAGTATTCGTTACAGATGTTTAACTTGTCGTGCGGTAAGGATTTTGAAGTTCTCGTGTGCTCTTTCGACACCTTCACATATTCAAGCTTCTTTATCGCCTCATATACTTCGTCAACTTCGAAGGCGCATGCATACTTGTGTGTATCGGTAACTTCGATTGCGGTGTCATATACGAGAGTGCCATCAATCTCGCGGGTTATAATATATAAATCTATAGATTTGGCTTCGTCATCGTTTCCATAACATTTAGGTTTGGCGACATTGTGCCTGTCCAAAACAAGAATATTTTTTTAAAAAGTTGATGAAAACCTTGATAGTCGAACTTTGTCACTTTCAAGCGACTCGAAACGTTCATCATGGTCCGGTGTATATTTTTTTATTGAATCGATTGTTTCAAGATTATTCACATTTAGGGACGCTAAAGCAGAGTATAAGCTATTCTTTGAAAGTGAAGTGTTCGCAAACTGGATAACAATTTTATTACCAAATAAATCTCCATTTTTTTTAATTAATATTTGATTTTCAACAGTACCGTCCTCGACGGTATATTCACTCGATACATCATGTCCTGATTCAGTCTCTTCCATATTTACGCGCAGTCGTCCGAAGGGTGCATGTATATACATGTATATGCATATATATACTATGCGTATGCTAATACTTTGTGGTTGCATGGCAACGAATCGAGTAGTACATCGTCTTTGATGATAACGTGGGCAACTTATAAGCGAAACCTTGTACTGTCATCGTGCGTACTATTTGTGAATAAAATCTCGGTGACGCATCATAAAGACTTTGATAATCGTCTAAACGGCGCGCACAAGACTATCGGATCGAGCCTATCCGCATCACGTATAACTCTTGCTCGTTTCGCTGGAGCGGTATACCACCTTAAACTCCATTTATATATATATAATAAAAGAATCGTAACCAGCTCGTCATTGTGAAGTATGCTCACAACTCATCTAGACAAAAGAAAAAAAAACAGGTACACATTTTGTACAGATGTGGAGTTTAAGCCCCTCCCATGCCTCACTCATTCAAATATCTGTTATCGATGTTATCATCGATGTCGTATCGCAAACTTATTTGGAATCCACCATAGAGAGGAGCGCCATCGCTCCATCGTGCGCCCGCAGGAGGTACACCTCCTCCTGTTTCAACGAGTACGACCAACATACCGCGCGACTCACTCGGCATTCTCGTTTGTGCCGTATAAGCATTCCCGATTGGTACATCCGCACGAGCTCCGACTGAAGGGTGTTCGTCGGAGTTTTGCCCGTCGAAACGAACATCGGGTGCCAATCTCGCCATAACTCTTTCCACGTGTATCCCTCGTCACTTCTCGTCGCAAAGCTAGTAGCGCGTTTTAAAGCGTGATGTATACATCGAGAGAAAACACCGTTTCGCGGTTGCGTGTGAAGGCGTCGTTTCATTCGTCGTATGGACGTTCGATCGGTAGTCGGCGAGTGTTCACGGATCGCTTTTGAATCGTTTAGCGTGGCACGTGCAAACCGCGTTTGTCTTGTATGTTCGATCGACCCTGTCGAGCAGGCGATGTTGCATATATACGCATGACGTATTTAAGGGCCGTACTAACTTTGAGCTCGCAGTAACTTGCGGTGCCTCGAACGAAGTTAGCGCAGCACGTCGATCACGGAGTGCGAGTTGCCACCCTCGGTCAAAACTTCCCGGCACCCGTTTAACAACCACACCACTCGCCACCTGGAAGGAAAGTTTCTTGCATCGATTCGACCATCGGACGACTCGTCACCCCTTACAAAAGGTGTGTTGCGTCGGTTCAAAACCCACGCGAGTCGCCACCCCATTACAAAGGTGTGTTGCGTCGGTTCAAAACCCACGCGACTCGCCACCCCATCGACGAACTTTCTGCACCGTCTCCCCATCAACCGGACCACGCGACTCGCCACCCCATCGACGAACTTTGCCGCACTGCCCCCATCAACCAACCACGCGACTCGCCACCCCATCGACGAACTTGCCGCATCCGCCCCCCATCAACCACCCACGCGACTCGCCACCCCATCGACAACGAACTTTGCGCACCGCTCCCCATCAACCGTGCCACGCGACTGCCACCCCATCGACGAACCGGCCGCACCGCCTCCCCATCAACCAGCCTCCACTCGCCACCCCATCGACGAACTTTGCCGCACTGCTCCCCATCAACCAGCCACGCGACTCGCCACCCCATCGACGAACTTTGCTGCACTGTTCCCCCATCAACCAGCCACGCGACTCGCCACCCCCATCGACTAACGAACTTTGCTGCACCGTCTCCCCATCAACCAGCCACGCGACTCGCCACCCCATCGACTAACGAACTTTGCTGCACCCGTTAGGAGCGCCACGTGTCTTGCCACCCATCAATAGACGACGTTTACTGCACGCATCGAACCACCGCGCGACTCGCTATGCCGGCCGGATGGGGCTTGCTGCACCTGTTTAACCGCCACGCGACTCGCCACTGGTCGACGGATACGGTTTGCTGCACCCGTCGAACTGCCACGCGACTCGCTGCCTCTCGCGAACGAAATTCGCTGCACGTTTTTTACCATCGCGCGACTCGCTGCCGTTTGATGGACGACGCTTGCGGCATTCATGACACGCGCAAACGCAAAAACGGTATGTAAAACCGTGTTCAAAAAATGGTTGTATACGATACGCAATACCCGTTTCCCGAAACAATGTTTTCGTCGCCGATTCGTGCGTTATCACGATCGGCTTCTGTTCACGACAAACCACGCCTCAAAATCAAGGCGGTCTCCGTTCGATCATTCTAGATGCTGCTCCAACACCCGGAAAACGCCCCCAAACTGTTTCGAAACCGTTTTCCACTGTTTCCGGTTGATGCGGTCTCCGTACGCCGCCGTAACGAACGTGATGTACTCGTTTAGCGCGATCGCGCATCTCGCTGCCATGAACTGTTTCAGAATCGAAATCCATGCCCGTTTCGCGATACTTAGCCGTTTGAGGTGTACGTGCACATCCTTCCCGGGCAAATTCGCGGACCGTGAACGATCCGCGCCTCCTTCGAACGACGCCTGCGAACGACTTTTCCGCTTCCACAGATTCGTCTCTTTGAACGCGCAGCGGGCGTACTTTCCCTCGGCGACGAGCTTCTGTTTCAGTTTGTGCCACTTCACCTCCGCCTCCTGCACGACCAGGTTCAGCAAGCCCAACTCCTGAAGCGGCGAGTCCGATCTTGCGCACACCGTCAGGGGCAGTCTCGCGAGATGCACCATCCCGTCGAGGTCGCCCTTTTCGCCGCCGTTCGTTTCGTCGAGGTCGCCGAGCACGGAGCACAGGTTGTACCGCGCCATGGTTTGAAGAAGGTCGCACGATCGGTGCACGGTGATCAACCTACCCTCGCGCAGCGGCAGCAGGCGCTGGAAGTCGCGCAACGCGCATTCCTCCAAGTCCGACGCCCTCCGAGCGTGCTCGCCTCGCGAGGTGTGATTGATGAAGAGGAGAACCTTCCAAAAGTTCGTCGTGTGCAAGTCGCGATCGATGTTTTCCGAGTCGGACGCTCGCTTCCCGTTGTTGTAGATGTTGTAATGCGTCTTGTAAGTGTTGGAGTAGATCGTGTCGAAGGCTTCTCCGAAGAGAAATCTGTCGTCGTTGATGACGTACGTGTGGGAGTTGTCAGCGTGCGCGACGTGCTTCTCGTAATTCTGGCGACTTCGTTTGGTGCCGTTCCTGGGGGGCGAAGCGATCACGTTCGTGCCGCGGCTTTCTCTTCCGGATGCGCACAATCGGCTGTCCTGCGTCTCGTCCCCAAAAATGAGCTCGCCCGTCACCCAGCCGCAACCTTGACAGACGGTAGAGTCGCCATCCTCTGTGGTGTCCGTGCCATACTCGTCGCTGTCGCAGACGGGACACCAGTCGATGGCGTGTTGTGTGGCCATCTGGTTCGCGTCGAGTCGCATAGGTGCGGTTGTGGGTGTGCCTCCTACGAGAAAAAAAAGGTTGTGCACGAAGCTTTCGAGATGATCGGAGGTTGTTGCGGTGGATCGTGTGCGAAGAGCGAGAAAAATGAGCTTTGGGAACGCGGCCAACTCTTTTGTACGGGAGTGAACGACGGCGGCGGCGGGAATGACGAATGGCGACACTACACGTGGATCGTAAGGCGGCTTCGCGTCGATCTCGTCGGACACTTTTCGAACATCGATTTTTAGTGGCGAGGAGGGCGCTTGTGCGTGCGTACGTTCGATTCGCGCGTCTTATATACAGCGACCGTGATCCGACGCGAGCGATGTCCGATCGAAAGCCGCGGCCGCTGCTCGAAGCGGCCGCTTCGTCCGCGCCTGACGACGTCATGGATCACCTCGAGAAACTGAACGCTCACACGAGGGACGCGCGCATAACCTTCGATGAGCCGTCGCACAAGTACTTTTTGGATGGCGACGGTCGCAACGTCACCTCCGTCACGACGTTTATGAAGCGTTTCTTCCACGAGTTTGACGGTCGGGCGGTGATACGCGTGCACGGAAGTCGATGGCGGGCCACGCCAGGTCACAAGTACGCGAACATGTCCTCCGACGAGATTCTGGAGATTTGGGAGACGAATCGGGTTTTGCAATCGAGTCTTGGCACCAGGATGCACGAACGGTTCGAGCTGTTTTACAACATTCCGAACGTGGATCGCAGCTGTCGCGTCAACGAGCGGACGGGCGTTCCCACGAGCGGCGATGCGAACAGTCGCAACGACGGCGCCTTCGATGACACGGACTCGTCGTCGGAGACGGTTCCCGAGTACGCGCAGTTCAATCGCTTTCACAGCGTGCACGACGTCCGTCCGTACCGGACGGAGATGCGAATCTACGACACCGAGCTACGTCTGGCGGGCAGCGTGGATCTCATCGCGTTGGGCCGCAGTTCGGACGGATTCGCGATGTACGACTGGAAGCGCTCTTCGAAGGAGCTCTCTCCGGACGCACCGCACTACGGGCGCGTGTGCCGACCGCCGCTCTCGCATTTGCCGGACACCGCTTACACTCATTACGTTTTACAGCAGAACATGTACGCGCACGTTTTGCGTTCGAAGTACGGTATCTTCGTCGAGGGCATGTATCTGGTGCGATTTCACCCCACCATAAAGGACTACGAGCTCGTCGAGGTTCCGCGGTGGGATAAGGAGGTGAGGATGCCACGCCGAAGCGCTCGGCTTGCTTTTGACGAATGCGACTTTCCGATGTTTTCGTGGATTCGTGAGGTCTTTTCCGGGTTGTCGCGGCGTGCAGGTCCAGTCGATTCTGCTTTGTCGCGCGAGGAATCTTTTGGCGATTCGTCGGTTTCGAGGCGTCGCGTTGTCGTTCGCGCGTATTCACGCTCTATACCGAGGCGTCCGTGTTGCGAAACGTCTGAAGGCGAATCCGATGCGGGAGTGGTGATTCGTCACCGTTGAGCGAAGGTACGTGGTTGTGTATGAAAATGGACCGATCAGGTGTTGAGGGTGTATAAATATCACTCACAGAAGACGCGCAAACGGAATTATGTCGTACAACTCGATAAGAGGTATCTCGCCGACATGCGAATTCAAGAACGGGTTCGTCGAAAAGCTATGCCGTTTCGAGTTTCCGATGAAAACGGGCAACGACCACATCAGCATCGAGATGTGCTCGCCCGTGGATTATTTGAAAAAGATTGACCAGATGGCCGAGACGAAGTCGGGGGCGTATGCCGAGGAGGTGGGCCGGATGGTTCGCGAGTTCGTGTCGAACTTGAGCCCGGACACCGCCTACGATCGGCGTTGGGAAAAGATTATGCACGACACCCAAAGTAGCCAGAATCCGCAAGGAAAGTTCGCGTTGGGCGCGGTGCTCGGCGCTTTAAGCCCGGTGCACGCGGACCTGTGCGCTTATCTGGCGCGCCTGGACAAACGAGCCCGGAAGCTGGAACGAGCGATCGCCGATCACGAGCGATGCGCGGCGGACGAAGCGACGCGCCGAGCGCATTTTCGACAGATCCTTTTACAGGAGCACGCGGATGTCGAGGTTGTACTGAGTCGGTTGACGGGTTTGGTGGAAGCCGAAAAGAGCGTGCGAACTCTGAACGACGACGTGAAGCACCGAAAGGGAAAGATGGAAAAGCTCGAGAACAACGTGCCGAAGGATCTGAAGGTGGCGCTGTGCGCCAATCCTCAGTTCGAGAGTTTCGTGCGAGAGCTGATGAGGGCATCCAGAACCGCGCCGTCCACGAGCTTACCGGGAGGATTCTCTCAGATTTTCGCGTTGGAAGGGTCGCTGGCATGAGGAGGGCCGCGCGCGGTAGACACGCTCGTGCACAAGATGCCAGCGCGCGTGGCTGCGACCGAGGCACTGTTCGGTAACAAGTATAAATAATGATACGCTCGCTCGTGTTCGTTTACGTCACGCGCGATGCCGGACGCTCTTGCGTGTTTGTGTTACAACGATTTGTGTTGGTGCATGCGGAAGTTCGGTCTCTTCGTGGTTCGTTCCGAGAGCTTGGTCGTGTTGAACACCGTCGACTTGTTGGATTTAGAAAACGAACCCCCTTTTTCGAAACGGCACGCCCGATTCGTGCACGTGTTTGCGGACCTCATGAAGGGCTCGGACACATCCTCGGAGATTCCCTCCCTCGGCCTGTTGTACTCTTCGACGTCGGTCGCACCGGTCGATTTTCCGTATTACAACTTTGGAAAACTTCCGCCGGATTGCGTGGCGTACGATGTGGTATGCGGCCTGTTCTACCACGCGTAGGTCGTATGTCGAATCGCGTCTGACCTGTAAAGCGTTTTTTAATTTTAATAACGCGATCGATCGAAAAACCTCCTCAGAAACCGTGTGTGCTTAGGATGCGCCGTGCACATCGGGATGGAACTTTGTTTGGACTGCGACAAGCACGTGTTGCGCCTCGTGTTTCGCCTGCTTCGAAAGTGGTTGCCCGAATCGCGAGAGCTGAACGCGCTGATGATCGGGGCGTCCGCTTGGACCATGCGCTGCGATTTCCCCGAGCGACCGGCGGCTGCGGATCGAAAGCGAAGGCGATCCATGCACGCGTCGTTGCGTTCCGAAGGCCGGTCCGCTCGAATCACCGTTCGAGGCGATGGTAGGGTGACCCTGTCGTCGTGTGGAAGAGAGGAGCGCGCGATGGGCAGGATACCGAGCAAGGTCGTGCCGATGTGCCTGACGCTGCTCTCGAAGCTTCCTTCGGACGTGGAGTACGCGACATGTCGCCTCGGCGAGTCGGAAGAGCGGCAACCGAGTCTCTTCGAGAACGTCTTCGAGGAATTTTGTCGCGCGCTCAATTTGCACGAGAAGCGTCCGGCGCTCGTGCTGCATAGGCACGGAGACGGGGAGGCTGTGCTGTGCGCGCTGCTCGACACCGGCGCGTCGGAGCGCACGGCGCGCGCCCTCGAGGACAAGGGGGCAAAGAGCGTCTTCTTTCTGGCCAACGGATTGGACAAGAGCAAGCTCCGCGTCTGCATGCAGCAATCTCTCACGGCCATCGGCGAGGCGTCCAACGGACCGACGGAGATAGCGGGATTGCCCACGGTCCGGGACATCTTTCGGTGTCCGCAGATCTGCCGTCGAGGAGAGTTCGCTTGCGAGGAGGGTATATGCGACGACGCGTACGTCCTGATATCCGAGGACTTCAAGGAAGAATTGCGCCACTCGTTCGAATCGCTGACTGCGGGTGACGACGAAGGGCTCCTTTGGACGCGTCTGTGCCGTGCGGTGAGCGAGACGTTCGAACTTCCGAGGTTGCCGAATCGGTGGACGCCGTTGGTGGAGCGTCTGTGCGAGCTCGCCGTCGTCGCGGTCACTCGTGGATTGATTAGTGGAAGAGCCGCGTATCCGCTTTTGGTGTTCGAGGACGACGCGTTCATGTCGTGCGTGCTCGGCCTCTTTCGAACCGCTCCGATGCCCGTCGTCGACTCCATGAGCACGTCGTACCTCTCGTTGCGGGGAAGGCAGAAAGTGGGAGACATCTCGGAGGTGTGTTTGAAACCTCACGCTCCCAGCAAGCACTACTTCAAGCACGTGAACGCGTTTCGAGAGGGCCATTCCGTGACTTGGTCTTACCGTAGCAAAAGTTTGCACCACCGTCGAGCGATCGTGCTGATTCGCCTGCTGGAGCCGGCCATCAAGACGTTGGAGGAGTCCCACGTGCCTTGCATACGGTTGTCGCGGCCGACGGACTGGACCGAGCGACACCGTCTTGCGCCCTCGTCGGTTATCGCCGTGTGGACCTGCGCTTGCGCGTACGTTCGAGCTCGCTTAAAGCGGGGCGTCACGGAATTTTCCTCGTGGGAGTCCGCGCGAGAAGCGCTCGTCGGGCGAGGTCCGTCACAAGATGTTCCCGAGACGCTTTCGGTGAAACCCGATACGAACGTGCAAGTCCGACTGAGGCATCTTTTCAGCCTTTTCCAGTTTCGAAAGTTCAGGGTGCGTAAACTCTTCGATTTGTCCGAAGCAGCTCTGCATCATCGGATATGCACGGAAAGTATGAAGGCGACTCTCTACTTCAAAGGCGCGGCCAGGAGCATAAACGAGCTGTACGCAGCGGTCGTGGCGTGCGCCGGTTTCTCCACTGTCGTGATGGATCGAGACGGCGCCCAGACCCGTATCAAGCTGTCGAGGACGGACGACAACAGATATTTCCAACTGTCCCAGTCGGCGTTGTAGGCGAGTAGACGCGCGCGCGCTTATTTGGGGGACAAAATCCGTGGCTCGCCACGCGACGATACGTCCGTGGGGCGATTTGTAGCATTTGGTGTGTATATACGAGAACGGGTTCGAAGCGCGCATGCGATTTTTCGCCACCGCTGCTTACGGATGTCTTTTGGAGAAGGCGTCGCGCCGACGGAGATCGCGGATTGTCGGCCGTCGGACAATTGGGTTAACGGAATTTCAGCCAAAGAGTGGGGACCTCACGGTTGGTGCCTGCTACATTTTGTCGCGATGAGGATGCCTCTGTCGTTGGATGCGGCGAGTCGGTCACGATTTTTTTCGTACGTTCGAACGCTCGCCTTCGTTCTTCCATGCTACGCATGTCGATGTCACTGTCACGCGTATTTCGAGTCCGTTGAGCGGTCCGTCTTGCGCACACGATGGGACTGCGTGGCGTTGATCGGCGATTTTCATAACGCGGTGAACGTTCGTTTGGGGAAGCACGTGATGCCGCGTGATCAATACCGTAGGCCCGTACTCGAGACTTGCGCGACGGACTCTTATCGTTATTTCCGCGAGTGCGTTCGCCGGGCGGGCCCCGAATTTGCGTGCATTGAAGAGTCCGGACGGTTCGTTGTCCACTTTCAGTTGTTGCACGAATTTATTTTCGACGGCGATCGCGAGAGGAGCCCGTGCCTCACGACTCGGGGAGCGTTGCTTTAAGGAATCGCTTTTTCAAGCGCGACACTCGCTTCTTGGGTGAGTCGAAGACGTAACGGGTTCGGAACGCGATCCGACGATCGCCGCCTTCGCGAGTGCACGATCGTTTTGTGCCTCACGCGATCGACGCTGTCCGACCGTATACGGTTCCACGCATGCGGATATCAAGCTTGACCCAAACGGAAAGTTCCATTTCCGGATATATATATACGAGCCCGCGAGATAAAACGCACGGCTCGAATACGAGAAGTCGAATATGACGACCGTCGTGGATTTGAAGATTCCGACAGATCTAAAGAACACGTTTTTGCTCTCCTGGCTACAGCGCACGCGGATCATCATAGAATTGACGACGTCCTTTTCTGTCGCTCAAGCGGCGGTTCCTGTGATACACGACTATTACGAGAGCAAGGACTGGAAGGATACCGCCACCATATTTCGGATGCTGTCGGTTTTGATCGTTGCTTACACGTTTTATTGTTTGTTTGTATGGGGGTTGGAAGTGCTCGAGCGGAAAGTGCAGAACGGCGAGGGTATTTTTTTTTCGGAAAAGTCTCCGAAATTGGCGATGCCCTGTACAAAGTCGAGAGTAAAGGCAAATACGTTGCTCCTTCGATGACTCGTCCCGCGACACGGTCTCGTACTTTATTTTCTGACGTGCGAACAAAAGACTTTTTTCCAAAGTGTGCACATCTAAATATAAATACCCGTGCAAATAGTGTGTGACGCGGTCGACACGCGCGAGCCGTGATATCCGAGCATCTCGCAGCCTACACTCGATACGCCCAACTCTGCATACCCGTTACTTACGTTTTTTCGCCTTCGACGCTTCAAGGGGATTTTCACTATCCGAAAAACCAACTGTCGAAGATTCGCGGCAGGGCGACATGCGCGGTGTGGTGCGAAGTATACTCGCCTCTCGAACGGTGCGTCGATATGTATGCTACGACGACGACGATCACGCCACGCTAGCCGCGGACGATTGCTATCGATACGACACCGAAGATTCCGAAAGCGCGGACCGTTATGTGGCGTTCATCGTCATAACGACGTTCGTTTTTATCGGCGTGGTCGCGTGCATTCTGTGCATATCGCCCACCGTGGCGATTCGTCGTAAGGCCGTCGTCGTTCCGAGGCCAAAAATAGAGGATAAGAGGGATACCGATCTGCATCTGGCGATGGACGCAGTGATAGAAAACACGTAGTCGCGCGAAGAACGCTTCGCTCATGCGTAATGAATGCGAGTAACGTGTTTTGCGAAGGGCGCGCGGCTTCCCTGACGATATTATCGGCCGTACGGCGACGCGATCCTGCGTACGCCTTCGCACAGGCGACGAGCCTTCAGACGCTTTCGATTCAAATTCGAGGACGACCGGATTCGATAGGCGGGGCGTCGAACGATCGACGAGTGCGAAAGGACTGTCGGTCGATGGCGTATAAACCGTGGCGGAGAGGCTTTCGTTGCATCTCGCGTTGTGGTCAGGCGAATAGAAAAAGCTCGAGACTTTCCTCGCGTAGACATACAAAGCAAGAGTGTTAAAAGTGAATATCGGCGCCTGTTCCTCCCCCCCTCTTGATAACGGTTGATAACAGTCACGGCATGTACAACGCCGAAATGGAGGAAGCGCCGAATGATTAATCACGATATGTTTTTTTGCTCCTGAGCATATTCGACTAAAACAAACACGCGCGGATTTCCCAAACAGCAGCCTATCACAACACGAACTTACGCTCCGGTATACATATACGTATAAGTGGAAACCAGACGGGAAAATGTCTTTTGGTCATCGTTTACACTTATTAAAACTTGCGCTGCACGTTCTCACCTGCGCAACGGCAGAGCGATCGTCTGCGGTGTCGAGCGATGCCGCGGCGAGTTCGCGAGAAGGTGACATACGCACCGCGACCGTGTTTGCGAGCAAGTCGTGTATGGAAGCGGTGCATTTGTGCGACCGCATGTCCGAAAATTGTACGGAGGCGAATTGTTATAACCTCGAGACTCGATGTCCAAATCTATCCGCGATAAGAAAAACGTGCGCCGGTTCGGACGTCTTTATGCAAGCGGAGGCACCGTCCGATCTTTACGACACGTCCGAGTATCGGGATACTCCGACCGACGACAACGCTGCGGAAGAATCGAACACCGAAGCGGATGCCATAATGGTATCCGAGTATGTCTGGTTCGAAAACGACGCATCGCCAGACCAAGCTTCAAATCGAGTCGAGCTTCTGACCGCGATGGATCATGCATACGCTCGAGCTGGTCATTGCGACACGGCAAAGGCGATTCGCAACGTCGCACTCGAAGATGCTTCGATAGCAGAGGCCACCATCGACTGCGGCCGGGTGTGCGTGACGAGCGCGGATTGCGCAGCCTCCGCTTTCTGGCGGGCATTTAATCGGTGTTTGATATACAACAAGCGTTCATATCAGCTCGGACGTTGCACCTACGACACCGCAATCTGTCTGCCGTGCATCTCAAAGGAGGCATGGCGCACGCTGAACGTGAACTCGTTGCACCCATCACGAAGCGGAAGCGCGTCGTATAGGCGATCGACCGAGATCGTGTATAAGCTGCGAGGTCCGAGTTGAAGACGCGTGCCATTCAAAATCGATGAGATTAAAGCAGGTTCCATTTCTGCAGACGAAGATGTTGTAGACTACGCTTCGCTCGACGAAGATGATGCTCTAATTTTTTAATGTGACCGTCCGTGTGATATCTCGAATACGTACACGCGCGGCCGCCTAAACTCCGCCTTGGGCAATGGACACGCCTACCGCTCGTTGATGAAACTCGCGAGCTCCGTTTTGATGCGTTCGTTGTCATGGGTCGCGTTAAAATTAAACCATCGCACGTACAGGCCGCTATTGTCGTGCGCTTCGTGCACGTGGTCAACACGAACGACACACAAGATGTGCATGGCGACGGTGTTCTGCGCTTTCTTCTGCTGCAATTCCTTCAAGCTTTCGTAGCATAATCGCGGTCCCGTTCCCGAGCTTGAAGTGTCGATCGTGGAATAGGTCGTGTTGCTTTGCCTGTTTTCCTGGGCGACTTGCCTGAAGAGTGTCTCCCATCGTTTGTTGTCGTCGTTGCTGTCCACGTCGCTTCGTAAGGAGACCATAGAATCGCACGAGTTTCGCTTGAAGCACACCACTACGTTTTTATTGAACAGGCTGAGTTTGCTCCACACGGAGTCCGGAGCGAGCTTTGCAACACACGTGTCGAATCCTACGCATATCGATTTTTTAACGCGACAATCGTCGATTTTACTTTTGTCCTCGGATTTGTTGTACCAGAAAAGCGACATGGATTCTGATCGGACTTCTCGACGGTCGCGAAGAATTCGATGTACGTATATATACGCAGCGATCGTCTTCGTCGTGCCCGCATTCCGTGTCGAGGCTCCTTTCTCACGCGTTCTCCATGGTTATTTTGTTCACGGTGTATCCGATGACGGTGTAGCCCACGCACAGCGCAGCAAATATTCCCGCACCGAAGACGATGATGGTGGTGGTCATAACGGGAGTGCCGTATATTCGATCACTTTCGTAAGAGATGGCGTAAATCATAACAGCTACGTACACGTGTAGAAAATGAACGTACGTTCGATGCGAACACGCCAGACCGAGAAGCTCCTTGTCTCGTAGGATGCAGTTAAAGAAATGTTCGTGCGTCTCCGGGTACAAGGTGAAACACATCCACAAGGAGACGAAAATGGGAAAGACGTGCGTGGCGATGTTGTACATTTCAGCTTTCGCGACGTATTCGGCATCTATGTCGCTATCCTCGAGAATGGAATTCGGATATATCGAGAGCAAGAACATTATGGAGATAAACACCGTTATCGATAATATCAGGTCGGAAGGCATGAAAGAGTGACAGAAGCTCGCGTAAAAGTACCCGACGCGTTGTTTTTTGGAGAAGATGAACGACAACGTGCGAAAAAGCAGAGCGACGATGAGGATGAAAAAATGCGCCAAAAGTGCCCATGTCGTAAAATAACTGATGGCGCCCCTCGCGTTCGTCGCCAAGCTTGAAACGATTAGACCCCCGTACGCTGTTGTAAAAACCGATAACAGGAAGATGTCCGCGATGTGATTGGTGCGCTTAAGGGAGGTATCGATATGATAATTCATGGTGCAAGCGCCGGGCGCTCCCGTGTGTCCGACGAACTCGTCTTGCATCGGTCTATATATACGCGTGACGTCGCGAGGCCTTGCGACACCCGGTGAAACGGCGAATCGTTTTTTACCTCGAGCGTTCGGCACACCTCCTATTACCCGGGCACTCTCGATCCGCATGGCGAACGATACGAGCGACTCTTCCGGATTCGAGCTTACCGAAACCGAAGTGAACGTGCATTTCGTATGCGCGCTTATCACCATAGTCGGATTGCTCGTCGTGATACTGACCTCGCGGAAAGCGGTCTCCGCGACGAGCAATCGCACTTACAGTCCCGTGAAGCTCGCCGAAGAGAATTGAAAGCTTGTGCCACCACCGCGTTTCGTTCGGAGAAACGCCACCTCCTTCCGGCCGGCGAAAGAGCGCCTTGGCGGCGGTTCCCGTCGCAAAGACGAGTCCGACGTTCGTGCTATGCCCGACGCCGATCCCGAATCGCGCAGAGCTGGACATCCTTGCGATCGCTTTCGCACCGACGAGGCGAAAACGAAACTGCACACGAAAAGACAGACGCGCGGACCTGAAAGGGCTGTCTCGCATGAACGGAGGTGTTTTAGATGCATAAACAAGGGGCGGCTGTTTTAACTCTCATGTTGGCATAGGTTTCATTAACTCTTTGATCGACATATCATTCGAACTGTGTCATGCCGTTGTGTCCGCCGAAAGACCCTACAGATCGTCGTCGGTGGCTCGCGTGCGGTCAATTTTACATACCCACCAAGGTCATTGGGGGTCCCTGGAGGGATATTACGGGGCCGAGGTTCAAGGAATGTGTCAATTAATCTTACCCCGTTTCCGGATAAATACTAGCATCGGAGTTAAATCTCCGTATTTTACGATCGGAAGAGTACTCGCGCGAGGCGATTGTCGATCGTGGTCATCCGATCGAAACGCGCGTGTGACGAGCGTGCACGAAAGACTTCGAATGTTGAGCAAAAATGAAGTTGAAGCGTATGGTAAAGCTTTTGAGGAAGATCAAAACACGGCAAGAACGAATCGACCGTTCGCTTTCCTGCGTGGTCGAGGCTTTGGGACGTGCCTGTTTACGTATCAAGAGGAAACAGAGGTCGGCGGAGCGTGGGGCCTCTCGCGGAAAGCGAAGCGAGCACGAGCGCAAACGGCCGCTGTCTCCGTCCGCGATTGAATCTATCGGCGAGAGCATCGAGGGGTCCACCCAGTATGACGACGACAACGTCGGCGGTTCGGATTCTGACGAGGAGGCTTTCGATGGTTCGATATCGTACCTGCAATGCAGAGACGACCGGGATGATCGATCTCTCGCAGTCTGGATTTACAAACAAACCTCGACCGGCCAAACGACGAGAAGCATGTGCGTGGTGGTGGAGCAAGCCGTCTTCATTCGGATGGACGACGGTTCGGATTCTCCGGCTATGGTTAAGGCCGTGGACGACAAGACCTTAAGGGTCGTGTGGCCGGAGCAGTTTGACGATATCGATGATGCGTACGGATTCGGAGATGTTGTGCCCATCGAGAGCGTGCAGGGAGAGCCTTGCGGCGAAGCGCGAATGCACGGCCCGGCGTGGAGCCGCAACGCGTGTCAAGCTATCGCACACCCACGTTGCTGGCTCATCACGGGCGACTCGGAGGTTGGATGCTACATCCCTTGGGGGTGGTCCAATTTCGACCGCGCGGATTTTGGTTCAGCGACGATGCCTTCCGTTTTGCGGAATCTGTGGAGCTCTGTCTTGCAACCGGCGCTCGCCATGGGGGTCGAGGTGCGCGCAGACCGCGATCTGAAGCGCGTGATCGAGTCTTGCGTCCTGAGCCCGCTTCGCGAGCTTCGCGTGGACGCGTTGGACTCGAACGGGACGATGTGCGAGCTGTGCAAGCGCGTATGCTCGAAACAGATCTACAAACTCTCCTTCGCGCGTCGCGAACCGGCGACCGTCTTCGAGACTCGACTGGGCCGCACTTGCGCCGCGTCATGCGCCCTGGCGTACGAATGCGTCTCTTTACTCTTCAAACACATGGACCGCGCGCCGGTCCTCGGTGACGCCCGGTTCGCCTTTTGTCGGCGGCGACTGCGTCCGATACACGACGACTCCTGGCGCATCGTCGAGCTCTTTTCCGGTCGCATTCTAACGACGCGAGGCGGAGGGCGATGCAATCTACGGGACGGAGACACGGACTTTACCCCGCAAGAGTATCTGAAAGGCTTTTAGACTGGATTCGGTTTCGCGCTAAGACGTGCTGTTAATACTTTTCTGAGACTATCGCTCGTTTAAAAATGATTGCACTTCTGGGCTGAAGATGTTCTCGCCATTGTCGTCCGGCTCGTCGCGCGTGTCGGTTAAGGTCTGCAGCATCGTAGAGTACGCGTCGTACACAAGCGCGTCGCGTGTGCGAATCTCTCGACACAGCAGAAGGTCGTACTTGTAACGGTCGGTTTGGTTCATGCTTTCCTGATATCAGTCGCTGACTCAATTCGAGATGCTCGTCGTCCTCGATCGTGCCAGGGCGAGTTCGTATGCTCAGGGAAATGCTCGCGCGAGTCTGAGAAGTGCGTGTGTATATATATATATATCTCTCTCACGTTCGTACTGTCTTATCGAGAGCGCTTCCGCCCAAAATGAACTACCGGCCGAGGCTCGATAAAAGTAAAGACATCGTGTGCAACGATTCGAACAATCACCACAGCGTTTTGCATAAGCACGTTCATCCCAAGACCCGACAAACCGCGAATGTGTGGAGAGAGGCGTTCGATAATGAGGATTTCACAAACCTCGGACCGTACGCTTCGAACGCGCGCGAATATCCCAAGGTCACGGACTCGAAGTTGTCGATAGCCTCCGAGTCCGTTTTTTACGCCGGGTCGTATCTTTCTTTCGACCCGATCGTCGTTTCGCAGTTCGAAGGGTCTAAATTGGCGACGCGACTCGACAACCGCGTAAGCAGCTACAGCGGAAGAAGGTCGGTGGCGCACAAAATCCCCATTTCGTCCGAACTGGACGATCTCAGACTGGTTCGCAAGCGAAAGCGAACCGTAAAGAAGAATGCTGAAAAAATGCGCAATCGTAATCGACGGCCGCAAGATCAGACGGAAGGCATGGGTGAAACCATCGACGAATTTCAAACGGTGAGCGACGACGAGTACGAACGGCGATCGGACGTATCCGATTCGGATATCGTCGATACAAACGTAGAACTGTCGGAAGAGATTCTGAGCGCCACTTTCGTTCCGCCTCCCTTCGCTTGCTACGTCCTCAGGCCCTACGAAGCGCTCGTATACGCTGTAGATAAGATCGATGATGCGGACGCTCAAGAAATTCACGAAGTGCATAACAATCATGATTCGAATTCCGATGCAGGTTCGGTGTATACCAGTATGCCCTTTGGTGGCATGTCCATTGATGGCATGCTCCCAAACCTTCGAAAGATAATAACTAAATTAGATGCAACCCAACTTCGCGGTGTGAAAACTTGGCAACAGGCTCTCAAAATTTGTATAAGTATGTTTTACAAAAAAATACCTACAAACGTCGATCAAGCCGCTAAGGACGAAATCAAACAATATCTCGAGAGCATGGTGCGACATATCGGGCAGTTACAAGAAAAACGAACAACTTCGTTTGAGTTTGAGACGATCGGTACGGGGAGTGACTCTTCGTCGTTTTTCTATTGGACGCTCCTCTTCTTCGAGATGCGCGAGGAGGTTCGTAAGTATTGTCGCGCGAATGTGGTGAGTTTACGCTCCAAATTTGACCGCGAAGCCGAGAGCAGTTGGAATGTAACTACCGCTTTGGTGAAAAGACCCGAAGTTACCAAAAAGCTGACGGACCTCACGTACGAAGTAAACTCTCGCTTCGATGCGGGCTGCATATTCGAACATCTTCGACCGCTGTTTTCCGCTCGTAAGGCAAGTCTCTTTGCGGACATTTCGTTTCGAGAGGACGTGCCACTTATTTGTTTCCCCGAGGATCGGGGCGTTTTCTTTAACCACATTCAGGGGTTGCTTTGCGCAGGCGAGTGATATCACCGACATCTTCAACGAGAACGATCTTTGTTTGCTTCAACATATGCGCGACAGCGCGGGGCTGATACTGAAGGATCTGTTTGACTCGCATCTCACGGAGCTGATCGTGGACGAAGAGGACGACGCCCTGCAGAATCGAAGGGAGATCCGATTCGCAAACTTTCGTATTCGGCAGGTCACGAGCTTCGACCGGTCCGACGACGCGGACAGTCGGTATTTGAAAACGGATCAACTGTTGAACAGCTCTTCCGACATGGTGTGGGTGTCGCACGCCGTGGAGAGATGTCTGGACTCCGTATCTGCTCTGTGGACCGAAGGAGGCTTCGGCTCTTCGCAACTTCGAACCCGGGCGGACAGCGACATTATGCGCGAACCGTTTATGCAAGCCCCCTACAAGATCGGTATGCTCAGCGCGTCCCTCAAAAACGCCGCGTCGGACTGCCGAATGTACTTGGAGCGTAAGAACGTCATGTCGAGCGATGCCATCAACGAAATCGGCGAAACCCTGTTTAAGATTGACCATTCGAACTCTTCCACTCCTCCTCTTACCGGTTGTCGCACGACGTATCGCGAGTGCGACCCTTTCTTGGACCAGGCGTACTTCACCGTCCTCGCCTCCGACCAGAAGGCGGATGTGCAGCTGCTGTTAGATCTGCATACCTTGTTTTACGAAAAGATGGGTTCGTCTCGCGAATATTTGATGGGTGTGTGCAAGATGTACGAAACGGTCAAAATCCCATCCACGACGCCGAACGTGGTCCCCGCCAACCGTTACACGGGAACCGCTACGAATACCGTGTTGACAAACGTACACATTCAGGACTCCGGTGAGGAAGACGCCGTCGCAACTTACGTGGTGATTCCGTACTTCGAGGATCTCGTGTGCTTTCCGTCCAACAGCGACGCGGAAAGAGCTTGGCGGCAAATCTTCTCCGTCTCAGCGAGGGACAGTTTCGCCGGCCGGTTGCTAAGGGTGACCAACCTTGACGCCTGGGGTAGACAAGCGTCCAAAGATCTGAAAGCATTTTACGAACGCGAATCCTCTGCCCGAACTAAGATTATCCTCTCTGCCAACGCGTCACACGTTTCGGTCGTGGCGAGGGAGCTTCGCAGGCTCGCCTGCTTCTGGATGCACACGATCGCGAAGGAGGAGGGGACGGTGGGAGAGGTCTTTTTCGATTCCGGTAGGACGATGTCGCACGATACGGCTTTGGCGCTGAGCTTCTGGCTCTCTCACATGCGCGACGGAAGTCGTCGCGAGGCGACCTTTGAGCGGTGGCGTCGATCGTGGAGCGGCGGTTTCTTTCTGCCGAACTGCGTGCGTTATGTCGCGTGCAAAGAGCTTTTCGCCGAAACATCGTGGCAAACGTTGGGGCCTCTGTCCACGGCGAACCTATGGTGTCTCATCGCGATGGAGATGCATCTAGCGATGCTGACGCTTTTCATGCGAATGACCAACCATCTGGAGCGTCGACTGCTTTCGGATATCGACAGCATACACGCGCGACGTCGTTGCGCTCTCGATGAAGGAGGGGCGAACCAAGAGATTCGGGTACAGATTTGTCGTTTGGTGGGGCTGTTCGCGAAAAGGTCGGACAACATCCGGGACGCAAAAAATTTCCGGAGCGAGGCGGAGCGGCACGAGTTTTACAAGGCGCTCGACGAGAACATCATGGAGGCTCGAACGAAGCTTCAGACCATACTGGCGAGGAGGTGATCCGTCCGATCCGCTCGCCGACTCGGCGTGTTTCAGACGGGTCGTGACGAAAGCTTGTCTGCTTGGTCGCACCTGCTCGCGTCCGAGGCTTCGCTGTCCGAACGGCCCGTTTCGTTGTGCTTTTACGCTCCTTCCGACACGAGAAACCGATTGGCGATTGCTCGTCGAGACGAGTAGAACGTCGCACACGCAAGATACGAACGGGGTGACGATGCATGCACGAAACGCTTTATTCGGATATTTTATATTGTGACTGGTCATACGGCCGAGCACGGCGTGTATGCAACCGTCGATCGTATGGTGCATCGCCTATGCTTAACGCACTTTTTCGAGAATCGTCTGTTACTGCGCGCTTCCTTATTTTCGATGTACGATTGTGTCACGAAATCCGAAGACGTGCTCAAAACACGCCGACGGTTTCTCGCCTCCGCTCCTCGACGATCGCCGTTTTTTTAAAAGGTGATCGTGACGACTTCGGATGGATCCTTTCGGAGTAGTAACACTCTATTCTCGGTATCCATGACGATGTCCGAAACGTTCGACACGCTTCGGCGGGTCGCCGTTTCCTCGAAGGTGTCGTCCCCTCGATTGCGAAAAACGTTCACGTACGTGTCGTTCTGCCAACGAAATTCGTCGGGGGCGTCTCGGTCGCCATATTCGCTGACGTTCATGTATAGCACGACCACGTCCAGATCTCCGTCGGTGTCTACGTCCCCCACGACAAACTTCGTCGGATTGAAAGCGGACACGGAATGCGCGGAAACGTTCAGCAGCACGGTCGTGGTGTACACGTATAGGTCGTACGGGTCGACACGCAATATTTGGTAAAGCTCGTCGGGCGTGCGCGCGAGAAAGTAGCTCTCGGTTCCCGAGATCTGACTCGCGTCTAGGTAGCGGTCGTACTCTCGTCCGGCGAAGGTGTACGAGTACCTTCTGATGCGGTCCGTAAAGTTGACGGTCTGCGCGTGCGTCCCGTCGAGACCTACGAACAAGGCGTGGGAGTGTTCCTCGGTGTGCTGATCCGTGTTGAACGCGTGCAAGGCATGCCCGAACGAATCCCCCTCTCGAATCGCCGAAAACGAGCTGTCGAAAACGTTCTTGTAAGTCCAATCCGTCTTGTTGTACACTCGCACGTTCGTCGATCGGTCCTCGAAGGAGACGGAAATCACGATTTGATTCTCGAACGTGGCCACGATTTGCTCGTGGCGCGCGTCGTCCACGGATACATAGATCTCGGAGCAAGCCATCACGTCGAATATGCCGGTGTCGGTCGTCGCGTACACGAATTGGTCGTTCGCGAAGATCGAGGTGACGCTCTCGTTCACGGTGCACAACGAAGGTATGTAATAACGCAACGTTTCGAAGTACATGTCGATGATCCAAAGCGAAGCTTCGCTGTCACGTCTGAGCAGCACCCACGCTTCGTTACTGAGGGCCATCCTATACGAGGACTGGCCGACCGCTTGGGTTTCGTCGCTTTCGGACGAGTTCGACAACGCGGGCGGCGGTGAGGGGCTGCACGGCGGCGGCGGTGGCGTGTGCGGAGGTGGAGGAGGGTTGCACGGAGGTGGTGGTGGCGGAGGAGGGGGAAGCGGTGGCGGCGCGAACGGCGGTGTCGGAGGTGGACGGCTTGGAGGTGGCGGAGGCGGAAAGAAAGGCGAAGGGGGAGGGCAACTCGGAGGCGGAGGAGGCGGCGGATGCGGAACAGGCGGAGGATTGAGAGGAGGCGAAGGAGATGGCGGAAAAGGTGGCAAGGGAGGCGAAGGGAAGGGCGGGAACGGGGAGGTTGGAGGCCAAGGTGGCTTCGCGGGAGGAGGCGGAGGGTGCGGGGACGGCGGGGGCGGCGGGGGCGGGTTGGAGACGCGAGCTCTCACGTAGATCGTGCTTGGCGAAACTTCGTTTCGCGAAGGTATCGACGCGCACGCCAAAATCACTCCGATCATAATAACTCCCAGACACGCGAGGTTGCATATGCAAAGAAAGCTGCGAGTGGTGTCTCGTTCACGGACGGCGGCGTTTGGCGATGCACTCGCAACGTCGGACATGCGATCATTCGGAGATCGCGACTCGCGTGCGGTGGCACGGTGGGCGCATCACCGACCGGGGGATTGATCAAATTTGGCGCTTTCGTTTGCGACGTCCATTTATTGCGATGTGGGAATGCATATATATACGTGTAACGCATCTCGAGCATACCACGGATGTGTGCATCTTAGGGTGCGGCGGCGAGATATCGAGTCCGAGAGAGAGAGAGAGAGAGAGGCTGTGTGCATGTGTATGGGTGCACGCGCGCTTCGACGACAAAAAAGTCAGACCGGTGAATTGGCATGGGATGGAGCGGCGACACCCTACTGGAAATGGCCGACGGGCAAGCCATACGCGTTCACAATATCAAACGAGGAGCTCTTTTGCGAAACGACTTGGGCGAGGCCGTAGAGGTCGAGTGTGTGGTGGTGACAACTCGAGAACGTCGGACACGCCTGCACGATGAGATGCTTTTCGCCTTGGATTACGAAAGGCACATGAGCGCGCATGTCAACATCTCGGATTTTAGCGAAAGCCATCGGCCGACGGCGAGAGGGCACTCGTGGAATCCAATACTCGTGCCTCGTAAATCGGGATTTAACTCCTGGATGTACCTTCACGAAGCGTCCACTTCTGAGGAGGGATCGTCGACAGACACCGAGACGTACGATCTAGTTCTCGATGGGTCTCAGCGCGATCGTTTGGTGTCCGTCTTTGGAAACGTGTTTATCCCGACACTGGGACACAATCTGCGCGACAACGTGATCGCGCATCCATATTTCGGCACCGACGCGGTGATAAAGGATTTGAAAAAAATACCGGGCTACGACGAGGATGGCAGAGTGGTTCTCTACGAACATCGATACAAACGCGCCCAAGATGTCACCAACATCGTGTGTGGGTATCTCTCGGATTACGCTTTACCAACCACCTGCCGTATCGCTTAAGGACGGTCTCGCACGCCTTTCCAAAATAAGTCAATAAGGCTCGACCTTCGGTCGCAGCGAACATCCGGCGAGGGGGGCGTGGAGGGAGGGCGGGTCCGCTCAGTGAACAATTCGCCGATCGACGAGCATGGTTTATAAAATTCTTGTGTTCACGGGTGTGTCTTTTTTCGCTCTATTCTAGTTATACGAAGTTTTATGTCGGGCGGATGCGATGCTTTCAAGCGCGTTCTCGTATCGATCGAACGTGAATGTGTGCGTGAATAATCTTCGCCGTGAGAGGCGTAACCGCGCAAACTTTCGGGTATTTACACTTCGACTCGCAAACACGGACGCTTCGTGCGCGTGTTCCACCCCAAAGTCGCGAATCGTTCAAGCTCTTGCGACGGATCTTCTGCGGAAGCGGTCTCGAACGGACCGCTCCATCGTTTCGCGTCACATTTGTATTTTCACGAGGCGAAGTAGCATACGCGTCTCGTGATTCTTTCGAACGCCGTCGACGGATAACACGCTCGTCGAGCACCGCAAAAAGGCTACTTTCATGGTGGAGTCGCACAGAGCGGAATCGAATCCGCTGTTGGAACTCATCGATCGATTGTTGTGTCGTCGACCTGATAAATGCTTCCGAATATTGGAAGAGTCGATGCGAAACGCTTCCGTTCCTTTGTTTGTGTCCGAAACCGTGAAATCTTGCAATCCGCATGACACGAAGCGTGAAGTCAATGTCGACCATTGTTGCGAATGGATCGGATCCATACTGACAGGGCTGCACAACGAAGGAGACGGTTGCCTGGTGGAATTCGTCGACGGCGCTCTGCGCGTGAGCACGGGCCTTTGCATATCGACCGAGGGCTTACGTGGCAAAGACCTGGAGTTGTGGTCGAAGGTGGTCGAGGATCCGTATATCCATTTTCGCGTCGTCGCCGGTGACGCCGTGTGCAGCACGTCTTTCGATAACCGCGCTCGCGAAAAACACAGCGCAGTCGAGATGCGAATGTGCGTGCACAACAAGAAGGTGCAGGAGCTCTTGCGTCGTAGCTCTTTCATAGTACAATTCGTCGTGCTGTTTCTATACGTGAAGGTGGACGTGACCAACCGCTTCACGGTGGGGTACAAACTGTTGATGCTGGTGTGTCAGCACAGTATCGTAAAGAAAGAGCCGACGGTCGTATCCGTCGCCTCGGAGAGGTCGCCCTACTCTTCGGAATCCCAGGAGTGGTTGTCAACCGTGGAAGCTTTGCGCGAGAGCCAAAAAAAGAGGAGGCACTCCGTGGACACCAAGCTGCGATCCGTGTTGGATTCTCTTTTCTACTACTGGTACGATCTGCAACCTTGTCTGGTCGGGGACATGTGGTCCGGTTGTATGAGCCGTAGCACCTTGTGGGCCACTTCGTGGTCGGTCTTCGAATACTTACGGTCGATTCATCCAACGTTCTCCGGTCAAAGGCGACGAGCGATCAGCGGAGGAGTCTGGGACATCGCTTCCCACCCGCGCGGCGGTGCAATCGGAGGAAGCTCGACCGTGAAGACTTTGGATGATGGAGATATGCGTCACTACGTGTTTCCCGTCGATGGTGGCGAAGAGAGTGCGACGGACACGAACGAGGAGAGGAAACGTGAATACGCTCTGCGACGCCTTTGCGGCGTTTTGGACATGATGAGTACGAACGAGGACACGGACTGCGTGCGAAGCATGCGCACCCCGCGGGAGTCTCGAACTGCCATTTTGGCGCTGGTGATGGCGAATATGTATCGCGGCGTCTCTGACTCGTCGCAGTTCGACCAGTCGAAGTGTGCTGAAAAGACCGTACTTCCACCGCTGGTGACCAAACACGGAACGCGTCGAGTCGCCGTGCCGACGACGGAGGCCGATGTGGACGGCAAAGACGCTTGGTGTCGTTTGAAACCCCAGCTGTACGCGATATTCTTGTGGGGATCGGGGTTTGACGAGTATCTGTCCCAAAGAATCGAGAACGTTTATTCTCGAGTGTCGCGTCTGCCGTTCGAGGCCGCGGTGGACGTCGGTTACCTTCCTTACGTGGGTCCCTCGTTCTACTGGAGAGGCGAGTGCACCATGCGTGATTGGCCTTGGCGCAACGACCGAACGTGCGCCAAGCGCGTGTTTCGCAAACGAAAGCACCTCACCGATGTTCGTGCGGACCTCTTCGAGCGGACGTGTCGGAGGGTTTCCGAGTTTCTGGATCTGGTGACCGTGCTACGTCGTCAGCCCGAGAGCATGGACCTTCCTAACTTGTTTTGGCGAGAGGTGTGGTCGGCGCTTTCCGACGCGGACGAGATTCAACGCCGAAGGGAATTTCTGGCTTGCAGTGCGCCTCACTGCGAGCATGTGCTGGATCTGTTGTTGTGTCACATCTCGGACGGGTCGGTATCGGCTTTCGCTCTCAACGTCACGAAAGAGATCCTGCACGTATGTCTCATGCGTTCGCAGTCCGTTGGGTACGTTTGCGAATTACGCCAAGCCCGATCGGTGGTGTGCGGTCGAGGGCTGAGCGACATCGTGAAGAGCGTGTGGTCCCGCGGCTCGGAGACGGCCGTTGAAAGATTCGTAGCGGCGATCGGTGAGGGGACGAGCGCGTCGGTTACTCGCTGCGAGGACAACGGTCGCGAGGCGCGCCTGATTCGTATCTCGGAGTGCGGCAGCGACTACATCAACCTGTGGTACACGGTGTACGACGTGATTCCGAGCTGGTACCCCTCGGACGACGAGTACCACCTGAGTCTGCACCGCGTCGAGGAGGACTCGGTATGTATCGTCGGTTCCGAGGGGGCATTCGAAACCGTATGCAAGGCGGTCGAGCTGCTGGACGCATGGTCGAGAGAGACATTATCGCTCGAGCAGCTGCTCAAGATGATGTGTCACGCACGCTCGTTTCACCCTCGCCTCTACGTGTGGATGCTCAAACGCATGGTCGAGGACACCTGGCAGCCCAACCGGTTGATGGACTCTTTCGAGGACCTGCAGCGCGCATCGTCGCTTCTGAGCGCGCGCATGGACGATTTTCTCTTGCGCGTGGCGCTTCTTTGCGACGAAAACTTTTTCATCTGCTATCCCAATTTTGGTAAGAGCGAGACCATCGGAGAGTTGCAGAAACTTCTGAAGAAGAAGCGAAGTCGCGCAAACGGCTTTTCACATGCCGACGGGCTCCTCGGAATTTTTCACGTACTTTGCGCGTCGTTGGCGGCAAGAGTTCCGATGGGACTTTCTCACGACGAGGCGGTGGAAATCCTCGAGAAGCTCTTATCGGTGGAGCAGACGGACTTCGCCGCCAAGGCGGGTTTTCTGGAGCGATTGTGCACACCCGAGTTTGTATCTTGGTGTCACGCGAGCAGCGCGCGCGTTCGCCTCAAACCCATTCATTGCAGTAAACGGGCCACCGACAAAACCAGTTTTGTTTTAAAATTTCTGATAAAGCTTCTGATGGGAGTGCAGCACAGCGCCAAGTGGGCGACCTCTCAGGGTACTCGAAACAGCGACATCGCGGACGCCGGGGAGGATTCCGACTGTACGGACTCGATCAATCGGGAAAATCCGATCGTTGGAGATGACCGGGATCACCCCAAGCACGTCGGCGTCCTTGAGAAGTGCGCCAGCAAGTTGCGGATACCGATATTCCATCACGCCGTGCACAACTTTCAAAGGAACCCAAAAGACGCGATGCACCCGCTGTGGACTCCGTACTGTGACCTCTTCGAAACGGCCGTAGGTTGCGACTCCTTGTCTCAATTCAGGGATTTCCGAGATCTGCTCACCGAATCGGTCGACCAGACGCCACGCTCGCTCGAACACGCCGCTCGTGAGGGGAGAACGTGATGCAGACGCGTCGGCAAGGGCCGCGCGCTACTGCGCAGCTCTGCTCGGATTTTGTGTGCGTGTGTAGGCGTTGAGGCGCGAACGAGAATAAGCGAAAAACCGTAATTGGTCTGTTTATGCGCATATTTTGGGGGCTTTGTGCGAGTAACCGTTATGGGATTTTTAAGGATGCGGGACAAGGAACCGCCTTTTCTCGTGAATCGGTCCGCGCCTTTTTGCATGTATAAATTCGACATAGGTTTTTTTTCCTCGAGCGCGCTGAAAGATACAAGACGGAGCACGAAAAATGTCGAACACCGCGACCGAAGCTGCCGTACTCGACCAAATCTGGGACTGTATGAGGTCTCTCGAGTCTTGCCGTTCCGGTTTGCATCTGAGCGATTCGAAATCCACCGAGGACATCCGTATCGACCCGTCTCACGCGTGCGACGCGCGGTGCGACCTGCGCGAATTGGGCAACGACACGTTTGTCTGCGCGCATTCAAGAAACACTCATTTTTGCGGCGCGAACTGTACGCACGCGGTTGAAAATCGTGAGGAGCTGGTATGCAAGATCACCGGAAGGTGTGTCGGAGTCGTGTACGGCGTGAGCTTCGGTTGCGGAAGGCGAGAATCGGATCTCCCCACCGCGTACTCTACGGACGGATTCGAAATCGTTCGCACCAAGAAAATCGAGCTAGTCGCCTGCAAACCGAAATCGAGGAAAGCTCTCGACAACGCAAAGGTCTCCAAAGTGTTGAAGCAGGACATGCTCGGTGTCGCGGAGCAGACGATCGTGGCTTTGTTGTGGTCCGACGAGCGCGAACGGTGGTGCGACGAAGTGCGCACGCGCCGAAGCAAGTTCGCTCACAAACGCATGAGCGCCTACATTCGGCAAAGACTTCGCCAAGACCTTCCCATCGTGCTCACGGAAGTGCAGAACACCTTCGTCACGGAGATGCACCGCATGGACGGCTGGATCTGCAAGCCCCCGCCGGTGAACGAAGAGCGCTTGAAGTATTTGAAAAGTCAGTGCGTTCGGATACACCTGTTGATGTTTTGCTTGACCGTGAGAGCAAAGATCCACTCTCCCATTTTTCAGTTGAGTCAGCGATATCAGCTGCAGTATTTTACATTAGCCTATCTTTACATCATGAGGGACGGCATACGAGACGACGACGGCAAAAATATTGTCGACCGTGATTTTTTCTTGAACAAATACCTGCCTAATCTCAATGGGTTGCAAAAGTTTGGGTACAAGAAGAGCCGTTTCACGCACGCGACCGCGTGCATCAAAATGGCCATCTCCTTACAAAAGAAGCTACAGTTTAAAGTGGAGTAAGCCACCATGAAGAAGGGTAGGTCGGCTTTGCCCGGCGCATCGCTCGTGGTGTACAAACATGGATATATATATATATACGTGTGCGTGGCGCGATTCGGAAAGGTCTGTCGCGTGAAGGCTGCAGCTCTCATCGTCGTTTCAGAGTCCCTCTGTCTCGTACAACTCGGTGTGCACGGCGAGCACGCACCAACGATCGAAAGCGGCTCTCGTGTTCGACGGAGGCGCGATGAGATGCCAGAGCGCGGCCGCTTCGGCTTCTCATGCACGCCGTGTCACTTCCCCGATAACACGCGAAGGCGATATGGAAATGCGGTTTGTGCGAAAGGCGCATTCCGCGGTAGAAGGCGTTAGAAATATGTATCGCGAGAGCGCGCTCGATGAAACTCGCTTAGAACTCGGCGTGCCGTACTTGCGGTGTGTGGACGTCGACGACATCATCAACGTGCTTTACGATTTCGATCATCATTTTTGTATCTCGGAAGAAATTAATCTGAGGAGCCCGCCGCTTACTTCGTCAAGCATCCTAACAAAAGGAGAAGAAATTCACGACGGTTTGACGCCGTCCTCGCGGATGGACGACGTTTACCATCACGACGGAGTGCTGTACGTCGCTCCGACGATCGTACTACGCTTTCTCGAACTGTCCGACAAGGACCGGGGCGTGTTCGAAGAGCATGTTCCTTCGGAGGCTTTCATGAAGGGGCAGACCGGGCCCTCTGGTGAGATCACGACCTCGTGCGACGATTACGTTAACGTGATCAATCGTCGCGCGCGCGCGTGCTCGATTATCGAAGATGGCGAGTCGTGGACGTACGAGTTGGAGATGGACGTACCGGATTCCGCGAGTGTGGTGATCGGCGTCGCGACGATTCCGAGATACCGGAAGCAGTTGCATTGTCTCGTTAAATTATGTAGCAACGCGAACACGTTATACAGAAACAAGCATCGATCGGACGGAACTTTCGAGGTGTGCTCGAGGATCGCGGATTCTCGAGTCTTGTGTTACCGCACCCACTTTTCCGGACGACCTTTGACCGTTCTGAACGACGCGTGGGTCGGGCCCGTTCGTTTGCACGCTTACGTATGCGTGTCGGATATTATGAGATTCGTGATTCCCGACGAGCATTTCGAAGCCCTCTTTTGCAACACCCAGTGGCGAGATTGGATACACCACGAACCGTCTTCGAAACATCTGTTCGTGCCGGACTGTTCGTATGATGCAAGCGATGTATCGACCGGAAAAGTGGACAAAAAGGCGAACTGCATGTTGAAAAAATCGATGTACGCTGCGGTACAGGATACAAAAACACGCACCGGACTGAGCGTCACGTCTTTGTTGCGATACATCTACATCCGGGAAGACGGTCGGGAGGTGCCCGAACAGCGGGAGCCGTGCATGAAACTTATGATGCATCCACGAGCGGCGATGGATTTGGTGAACAAATTGACCGTGACGGAAGGCTTTGAGCGGATGCTGTGCGAGGAGTTGACAAAAATCCTCGCTCGGAGCGTATGACACCAGCCGATTCGAGTTGCCGATAGAGTTGTGCAAACGGCGTAGATGAGCGTTTCGCGATACGAATCGGGCAAGCTTTCGATGGGCGCCTCGTGTTGTGTATATATGCCGCTCGACGACGTGCGCTTGGTCCATCCGAATAGGTAGGTCAAGCCTTGCGCGTTGCGCGAATAAAGAGCTAACCGGACTCGGGCGCACGATTCGATAGAAAGGCGCGCTCGAATGCACGCTTCGGGCCTCGGTGCTTGTTTGTAATCACAAGGACCATCTTTTACACGATAAATTCTTTGCACCGCCTCCGGACGTTCGTATCCGGTGTCCATGCCTTTCGTGTCGCTGAGCGATCTGCGGCCGCCTTTTTTTGCAAATGCCGACGAAGGCGACGTCCGTTCGCGGATGGACACGCCGCGAGGTAGCGTTTTCGCGAGCGGAGAGGGTGGTTGCCCTTGTCGACCGTCTCGACTGTTCGCTTCTACGCCC
Organism: Cymbomonas tetramitiformis; assembly: GCA_001247695.2. Lineage (NCBI taxonomy): Eukaryota > Viridiplantae > Chlorophyta > Pyramimonadophyceae > Pyramimonadales > Pyramimonadaceae > Cymbomonas > Cymbomonas tetramitiformis. The sequence goes on along the minus strand of LGRX02033090.1, from coordinate 79,305 downwards.
CCGACGGAGTGTACCGTGTGCCTGGAATCGCTTTTCGACGAGAGCGCCCCTGATCGCGACAACGCTTTGCTGGTGTATCAATTCTCTTGCGGGCATTTTTTTCATTATCGCTGCATCTACGAGTGGATCGACCGCTCGAATCGCTCCTGTCCAATTTGTCGTCGCGTTTTGGATATCGACACCCTACGTTGTGAGCACGACGTGCTGTGCGACCTGCGTGAGGAGTTGCGGAGGCGACTGAGGGTGTCTTCGTCGTTCGCGGGTTTCGAATATTCGTACTCTCGACGGTGGATCGTGCGCGTCGGTCTGGCTTACGAGTATCTCTCGACGATCGCCGCGCATGGTAAGGCCGACGTCTTTTTTTACAAGTTGCACGCGGACGACTTGACCGTGCACGGTCTTCTCGAGCGCGCCCTCGACTGCAACATACAACAAGCGGACTTTGGAATCCTCGCGTATACGGATCTGCGTCGATGGTTCGCTTTGGCGAATCGTAAGAGCGCGGCTTTGGCCGCCCTGGTCGAGAAGGGGTGCGTGGACGCTCACATTTTTTTGGACCTGCGCTCGGATTTTGTAGAGACGAATCTCGCGGAGGTTGCCTTAGCGAGCATCATTCACGGGAACCAGTTCGACGCGAACGCGTACACGTTGTTAAAGGACGACCTAGAATCGTATGACCTGGTCAACACGGGCCTTGAGAGCGTCATCCGAACTGCGAGGTTCGACCCCTTTTTTCTCATGGACGAAAAGCACAACATACGCTCGGCGTGTTTAAAGCGGACGGCGCTGAGCAAGATGCTTCCGCAAATCGAGTTCACGTCGTACGCGTTCCAAATCTTCCGAGTCGATCTGACCGAAGCGGGCTTGCTCCCGGAGGTCTTGCTTCGTATCATCGACATGCAAGACTTTACCGTGTACAGATATCTGGAGCTCCGCGTCGATCTGTGGGAGCACGATCTCGCCGCGAATGCTCTGTCGAACCTCTTAGCGACGAACCGTCTGACGCACGACCTTCTTTGGCGTGTGGACGAGGACCTAAGGCGAACGTGTTTGCTCGGGGACACGCTGCGCCGATTGCGCCAGAGCGGAGTACCCGAAGCGACCGGGGAGCGCACGGGGCAACGGAAATTTCCATCTCGCTTACGAGAAATGTGCGAGCGCTGTTTCGTGTGTCGTTACATCGTGCGAGAGGTGTTTTGCTGGTGGAGGCGGCTCGGAACCCGATGAGCCGGACCCGTCCAAGCGTGCGTTTTCGATGTCGGACCGCTCGAAGGCAGAAATCTCCGCGCTTGCCAGGGAGGGAGGGGGTTCGTCGCCGACTTAGAATCGCGAAATTAAATTCGCACTTTAAGGGATTTCTCGTTCTTTTTGATGCAAACGCATTATTTACGGCTTCGCGTGTCGGGCTTACGCACATAACCGATGGAGAGTTTTCGGCGAATCCGAACTCCGCGCTTGCCTATCGGCCCGTGTCACTTTCCGCTAAACCTGCCGCTTTGCGCGTGACGCCTCGGCTCACTCCACGATGCATATATCGTCCGAGGGCGAGTCGGCGATCGCGAACTCTTTAATCGAAAAGATTTCCCATCGAAGGTCGTCCTTCGTGGCCGAGACGATCACGTCCTCCATAAGATCCTTTAGGACTTCCGCGTGTTCGGATACTATGAGAAGGATGTTGCAGCACGCGCTTTCCGGGTCGGAGTCGTACGCTCCCACGATCCTGCTGGCGCACATAGCGGTGGATAGCACGGCCGGAAGGCCTTCCGGATGTATCGCCGAGAGATCGTGCAAGTCTGAAAATTCTTTTGCGATGTTGCATATGTTCTCCGAAAGCACCAGAACGGTCTCTTCGTCGCTGTTGTCCACTAAAGTCATATTGACGATTACCGACTCTATGTCTTCGCTATGTTCGCGGCGCGTCATTTTCAAGCAAGCGTCGTACAGGCTTCCGGAGGCGCGCACGTACGCGGAAGCCGTGCACACGAGATGAACGACGTTCTCGTTTTTGCATGCGGCGTCGTCGGAATCTTGCTCCTTTTCTCTTTTGGGCGGATTCCCGATTCCGAACATTCTGCTTCGGTCTTGGACGATCGACGTGGACGCGTATATATAGGACGCGGATAGAGCCACGGCAGCGCCGAGAAGCGTTTCAGATGGAGTTCGATTGGGTGTGCGCGACGCGAAACATGCCAGGACTCGACACATCGGAGGAGTCTCGTCTCCTGACGCATCTTCGAGACGTGGTGCAGAACGCGCGACAGGTGGCGAACCGACCGACGGCTCCCGCGAGACGTTTGGAGGGAAAACTCGAGACGTTCAAACGGAAACGCGTGAACGAGGATCGAACGAGGGAGATTCCCGGAGATGTCGCGATTCAAAAACTGCATCATCACTTGGACTCCTTCGGCATGGAGCGCACTAACAGTCAAAAGCTGTTTCACCGCGCTTTCCTAGGCGCCACTCTAGCGCATATCTACGGAACGAACGATTTCGAGCGTCACCGCACTCGCATTCTCGCGCAAAACGGTATGGAGGACCCCAGCTTCGAAGTGCTCGTGGTCACTCCTCGTCGCTGGGGCAAAACCACGAGCGTGGCCATGTTCGTCGCCGCTTTGCTGCTGTCGGTGCCCGACATGTGGGTATCCGTTTTCTCCACCGGTCAAAGAGCCAGCAGCAGCCTTCTGGAGCAGGTGTGCAAGCTGGTGTGCCACGTGCCGCAAGGGTCCGCGCGCATACTCCGACGCAACCAGGAGCAGGTGTTCGTCCGAGGAGACTCTCCCGCCGACATCCGTCGAATGTACTCCTACCCGAGCAGCGTTCAAGGTCCGCGCCCGATCAGGCCTCCTCCGATACCGTCTCCGGCACCCACTTGACGACGAACAGCTCACGCACGTGCAGCCTGCACGGAGGAGCTTTTGATTTACACAGGGAGCTGTCCTTGCGCAGCCTCGGATGGCGCGTGGTCGGTTTGACGCACTTCGCGTTCAATCGGTGGCAGCAGAGCGCTCCGCGCAACCACTCTCGATGGCGGTCGACGGTCCTCTTGCTGCAGTGTCTTCGATCGGTCTGAATGGCCACTTGCACGTGGTCGAGACGCGCATCGTCCAGGTCACATCGTTTTTTTCGAGGTAGAAGAATGATGGCGTGCTTGTCGGTGGTATGTTCGAAGCACGCACGTAGCGTGTCGTCCATTCGTTCCCGAGAGTGCATGGGAGACACGCTGCAGACGTGCTTGAGCTGAAAACGCGCGTCGCGTTCCTGAAGCGCCATCAGCAGGTCCATCGCCGAAACGGTTGGGAGCTCCTTCGCGAAGGCGCGATACACGTCGAGCATGATGCGATCGCACGGCGTCGCGTGAAACCGAAGCGCGCAGTAGGTGCGCACGCACGCCTCGAAGATTTGGCGAGCCTCGTTCGACATCTCGTTCGAGGAAGGGAGCCGCGAGAGCGTGACCCGGCGCGTGCGACCTCGGCTTGATCGCGCATTTATACTGCGCGACCAAGGTTGCACGGGTCACGCGCGTTCGCCGGAAGCGCCGGACCGTTTCCGTCGAATCCGTTTCAAAACGTCCGGCGCGTGTCGCACGGCCCACGGTTCGACGCGCTCGTGATGAGCGGTCGTGTCGGTGATCCACACCACGATCGCTTCCGGTTGGTCCTGGTAGGTGCGCGCGTACAGCTCCCTCGTGAGCGCGAGCTGCAGATGATGCTGGTTACGGGGGCTGTCGGGAACGCCTCGAAGCTCGAACTGCATCCGACCGGAAGCGAGGGAGACGTACCCTTCGAAGCCGCATTTCACTTCCACGAGCACCAACGAGTCGACACGGCGCTTGCGTGCGCACACCAGATCCACGCAGGTTCGAACGCGTTCCGTGCGATCGAGCACGCGCACTTGCGCATCGATCGGCACGAGCCCCAATCCGTCGAGGTGGGCGATCAGGCGTCGCGCGGTGTCGGAGGTCGCTTTCCGTTCGCCGCGCACGAACTCGCGAAAGCACGGCAGGGTCTTGCACGCTCGTCTTGTCGCAGCACTGGATCGCACGAAGCGGTTGTACGCCTTTGTCACGCGAGCGAGCTCGCGATCCACGCATCGGCCATGGCTCCTGCCGTCCTTACGCTTCGAGCGGGTGGCGGTATCACGCGGCGCGTGCGCGGCGAGGGCACCCTTTCCCTTCAGAGCCGTCTTGAAGTTGTATTTTGGGTAGTACAAGCGATGCGTGATGCGCGTCACGCCGCAAAACGTCCTGTCGCAACGCGTGTCGTCGTGACGGTTCAAGCGATGAAGCAGCCTCTTGAAACGCTCGCAATCCAAACTCGCCATGTCGGAATGATCGAGGGCGGTCGAAACAAATCGCATATTTATATAAAACCGAATACACCTTTACGAAAGTTTACGAAGGTGTCTCGCGCGAAAACTAAGTGCGTCGATCACAAGAACTACACGGCACACGTCGCGCCAACGAGGCGACTGTTCCGCAATCACGCCAAGTCGTCGGGGGTTTCGCTTTCCGTGACCTCCTCGCACTCCACGGACGGCGAGGACGCTCGCTTGATCACTCCCGACATTCCTCGAACGATCGACGAGACGCTCGGTCCGTCTTCCATTTTCGTGCGCTCTTTCTTCGGCACACGAACGAGCATTCGAACGTGCTTCTGCGGAGCGAAGGAGGTCTCCGTTTTGAAGTAGAAGCCGCCATGCTTGATCGCCACGCACGCGTAGCGGTCGGGGATCATCTCGTGCGCCTTCAGACACGCGTTGGTCACCGGATCTCTGCCGGAGTGGATCAGAGTGTCGTGCAGCATCTCCTTCGAGTGCTCCTCCACGCGCAGCGGCTCTTCGCTCACCAGATCGAGCATCTCGAGGTAGCCCATGTCCAAACGTTGCGTGTCGTCGTCTCGGCACTCGTACTTGCGCTTCTTCTCGGTGTCGTAGCCGGTGACCACCGGAAGCGTCGCGATGATGCCCATGTCGTCGTTTTTGCGACGCGCGAAGGTGGCGTCCAGCTTTCCGGTTTTCTCCGTGCGTTCGAAAGAGTACGCGCTCGAGCGAATGTAGCTCATGATGGACTTCTGCAGCACCTCCAGCTGTTTCGCGGAGAGCTTGCTCTTCAGCTTTTCGACGTCCTCCTTCTCATCCTCGCTGACCTCGATGCTGTCCATCTCCAGCATGGTCAACACTCGATTGCAGTAGTCCACCGGAGAGGTGATGTGCCACGCCTCCGAGATGGGTTTGATGTACATCTCCTCGTACAAGACGACGAGCTCCGATTGCGCCGGAGACGAGTCGGTGAAGAAGGTCATCTTGCGAGGCGGGATGATGCTCTCGTTACTCCCCGACTCGTTGGCCCGGTAGATCTCGGAGCGCCAAGCCGTCATGAGGTTCACGGTGTTGCCGTAGCACACCACCGGTTCCTCCAGCGTTCGCTCCGTCGGCTCGGGGGCGTCCTCGCCGTGCTTCTCCGGACGGTAGTGCGCCACCAGGAAGAACTCTTGCTTGGTCTCCTTGCGACCGACACGTTTCGAACGTGCGCCGATGCTGAACCGAAGGCGCCCCTCGCTGATGGCCGTCACGGGGTCGTAGATGAAGTTGGCCTGGTCGCACACCTGACGAATGAAGTCCATCGTTCAAAGGGTCGAGATACGTGTGGAGGTGAAGGCTGTGCAAGAGCTCGCTCACGACTCGTCGATCGGTATTTTTTTTACAACAAACTGTTGAGCGCGAACAGCAAGAGGGACACATTCGATCGTTCAGATCGCGAGTTAGTATAAATACATCGACCGAAAGGTATTCGTGTTCGGATTGTCAATATGCTTCGCACGGTATACATATTCGCGATCGTATGTTGGTTGACGCTGATCGCGGTAGGCTTGTGCGAGGAGGCGACGCTGCACAGCGACGAGGCGCCTCGTGACGACGACCGTTCGCGCCCGTCCTCGCGTCGCGAGCAGCAACATGTGTACCGCGCACGCATCAATCGATGGGACGTGCAAAAGAACTCGGAGGATACCATGAGCTACGGGTTCTCCTTCTGAACTCCGGGCACGGTCGCGTCCTCAGGTCTGAAAGGAGTTGGCGCCAAGGTGGTCATTCTCGAGGAGGCCTCTCGCTTGGACGAAGCCGTCTTCACGGAAGTGATCGTGCCCTTGCTTAACGTGCGGGACACCGCGATGCTCGCTATATCCACCCCTTTGGACGAGAATAACTTTTACTCGACGTTGTTGCAGATGAAGGATCCACAGACCGACGGGCCTATGTTTCGAGTGTTGGAGATCAAACTGATATGCGAAGCGTGCGCCGCCAAAGGCATCAAAGATGTCTGCCCTCATCGACGCGAGCTTATTCCACCTTGGAAAAACGACCACCGTCGAGAGATCATGACCAAGGCGCTCTTCGAAGGCCAGCCACGGATGTACATGCAGGAACAGCTTGGAATCCCGTCAGGGTCCGACGCGCGATGCTTCGATGTGGACTCTATCGACCGTTTCGTGGCGACCTCCGCCGATATGACGAACGATCCGCAATACGTTTTCGTCGGTATCGACACGTGCGGAGGTGGGAACAACTTCATGGCCATCGTGAGCGGTTGTTACAACCGTAGCAACGCTTTGCAGGTTCTCTCTCTCTCTCTCGTCAGCTTTCGTAATATTTACAAATCACTTTGGACATGAAGGTTTCGACGGTCAGACTGGTCCCGTACACGTCCGCCGAAGTGCTCGGCGGCGCTTCTTCCGAATGCGGTGCACTGGTCTCCGTCACGAACATGCTGGTACGCTTGCGACGGGAGCCCGCGCGGTTCGCGCGTCTTGCGTCGGGATGGCTCGCTTCGACGTTGCCACGACGCGCCCGCGATGAATTTTGCTCCAAAAGCTGCGTCAGATCGTCCGGTATTGTGCGAAGCCAGTGAGCGAGCTTGTCGCTGCAACAGTGCTCGTACAGAAATGGCGCGATGAGCTCCATGCACGCGTCGAGTATCACGGTCCACGCGTACCGTTTGGCGAGCAGGTTGGTGGTAAATTTGGACGCCTCCAGAATGCGCTCTATTCGGTGCCAGGCGTTGCGTCCTACGACATCGTTCAACGCTAGGGACAGGTCTCTATCGGTGCGCGCCGTTTCGCGCAACGTGGTTATGGCCGCGTGCAGATGTCGGTCCACCACGAAGAAGTCGTCGGAGGAAAACACTCCCTCGCGTCCCACAAAAACGTCCGTGATTCGACGACGCGGATCCTCCGACTGCTCGTGCATCTGCATCAGCTCGGTCTCGTTAGGGTAACCCTCCGTTCACGTCACGGTGGTGCGGTGGCTCGACGCAGATTTTGGCGGTGGACACGGCGCCGATCACGTCGGACATGCAACTGGAGGCGGAGATCGCGTCTCACGCGACGCGCCTGCGCAAACACATTTCGCGGAACGCCGTGTTGGTGAGCATCATCGAAGCGAATTACGGCGGATGGGTGCAGTCGTCTCGAATCGCGCACCTACTGGAAAATCATGGTCCCGCCTTGCACGTCACTTGCGACAAAAAGCAGGAAAACAGGCGCCCGGGAATCTACACCACCTGGGAGATCAAGGAGCGAATGCGGCACGAGCTGCAACGGATGCTGCGAGAAAATCGGATCTGCCTCTTTTCGGAAGTGGCTTCTACTCGCGTCGGCGACGTCGTGGAGTTGGCGAAGCAGCTAAAACGATGCGAGTACGTCTACAAAGCCAGCACGACCTCCGCGACCGTCGAGCGAAAACGAATGATCACCGGTAAGGTGAACGGGCAGAACGACGACATGGCCATCGCGCTGATGCTGCTCTCCTACTGGTCCGCTCATTTCATCAACGTCAACGGAAAATGCGCGACGCGATTATGATAGTCCGCCGTCGCGAAGAAAATACACAAGTCGAGCCGGAGACACCGTCGGCGTCGGTTACCGAGCCTTCCCTCTCGATTGTATATATACACGGACCGACCGCGTTCCGACCGTTGTCCTCGTTCACGTACCCATCGCGCATGCCGTGCGAGCTCGGCGATGCAGGCGGTGTTCCCAGCATCCGATGCCGTTCGCTGTATCGCACGACGATCGAAGCTGCGTCACGCTACGTGGTTCACGATTTGAAAGACGTCGCCACTTGGAAGCGTTTTCGAACGCACGAGCCGTTTGACACGGAAGACGCGCATATTCTCGAGCACCTATCGAGCATGTCCTTTTTTCCGAAACGCGCTTCGGGCTCCAAAAAGTCCAAGCAACGGGTGTGTTCCGAGAGCAGCAGAGACTCCTTGTGGCCGGTGGACGACGAGGACGAGGACGAGTCGGGAGAAGTCTTCGACACGTCCGGTCCGCCCGTAAGCGTGAAATCGCGACCGTCGCTCGAAAAAAGCCCCAAACCGACGGTCGACGCTTTCGTCGAAGCGATGAGGCGGCACCGTTCCGTATCGAAGAGTTCGAAGAGCGACTCCGAGACAGCGTTCGTCGAGAGTCGCTATCGCCTCAACCTGAGTCGGCTCGATGTCGCGATAGAAGCCACACTCGTCCGTGCCTCCGACGACGCCCGCTTGCCGTCGGAGCTGCGCGAGCTGCTTCCGATCCTGCAGCTATATTCCTACGACGCGGACTACGAGCCGAACGAGCAAGCGTCAACGTGGTCGGTCCACCTGTCGGTCGATCGGGAGTTGGCCCTACGAAATCATCGCTTCGCGAACGGAGCGGAGGAGTGCCGCGCGTCCTATCGAGCGCGCCTCTACGACGAGCAGGTTTCGCATATCGACATCTTCCGCGTGTGGAACACCGAGTGCGCACCCGATTCGGTACGAGACATCAAAGACGGCCTCGCCTTTTCCGCGACGAAGGCCGTATGGAAGAAGCGGTCGCTGCGCTTCACGGATCCGCAAACGTTCGCGATCTACCTCATGCTTCATTCTCTCGCCACATGGCAGGACACGAAAGACCTTCTCGCCAAGCCGGAACGCGAGTACTTTGCCCTCCTGACGCTCATGCTCCATCGTTACCCGACCGCTTCGTAGGGAGAGAGGGAGAGAGAGAAAGCGCGCAGGCTCTACGCGAATTATTTTTGGGATACCCTTCAAGGGCGGGCGCCTTACACTCCGTATCGCACGACACATCAATATATATGCAATATACGAGATGCTTACAAAATAAGCTCAACGTAAAAGAACACCCCAAGCGCCAGGAGCTTCCGCGTTGAAGGGTTCCGAACCTACGAGTGTGCGAGTTCGCACGCGCGGCTCATCTTCGGACGCCATACGCCGGAGCGAACCTGGTTTGGTCGTACAGTTTTCGGTCGTTATTCGAAGAGGCGACTCTGCGACAGTAGTAAAGAGAGGCGAGCAGAGCGACCTCCAGCGTGACGCATCGTTCGCGATACACGCCGATCACCTTAGACTGATAATTTCTCAATCGGTGTCGCTTGATCGCCGCGTTCAAGTCCGATATCATGCATTCTTTTACTTTCGTCGGAACGCATTCCGCTTTCGCGTCTCGCAGCCGACGCTCGAGCTCCGACCAGGCGGGTAAGCATCGCAGCAACTGCAAGCTCATTCCCGAAATTTGCCCGACGTTTCGGAGTCGCTCGTTGCGCGTACCGAGGGATAGAGCGGCTCTCAGTACGGCGTCGACTTCGCTTCGCAACAGCAGCGCGTGGTCGCTTCGGGTAGGTGTCGCGAATTCGACGGATCTCACTCTTTCGTCGAAGCGAGCGCGAAACGCATCGTACTGGCCCACGCTCGAGCCGACGAGCTGACGCATGATCGACTGCAGCTGTCACGCCGACACGCGCACGCGAATCTCCGAAGAGGAGCACCGGCGAAAGCGTCGCAGACGATCGGCGTCCGAGCGCACCAGCTGCGAGATCCCCAGTAGCACCTCGCGACGGAAGTCGCGCTCCGTCTCGGAGGTCTCGTCGAAGGCGCGTGGAAGCATGCCGTCGAAACAGAGATTCGCGCTTTCGATCCAACGAGCGAAGCGCCTCTTGACGACATCGAGCCTTTCCAGTAGGCTCATCGTCAAAGGGCACGATCGGTCCGCGTCGGCGACGTCTTCTATTCGATAAGCAAGCAGCATCAAAGCGAAACTGCGCGAGAGGTCCTCGAAACGGGAGCCTTCGCACCATACGGCATCGAGCGTCTCTCGCGACGCGCTCACCGCCGGAACTTCGAGTCCTTCCTCCGAGATTACGTACAACCGCGCAGACCGCTCGTCGACACGCGACATCCTCGGAAAGACGAACGAATCCGTGTCGAAGGGCACGATGCTGACGAGCATGACGCCGACGGATCGGTAGCCGTTTCTTTTACGGAGTGTGCATATATATCTAAACCTAAATAAGCGTCATCTATCGAGCTCCGCAGTCCTAAGCGACCGAGGCGCTCATTCAGCTTGCGCCGAAAGCTTTTCGTGCAGGTGGCCGGACATCTCGTTGAAGAGGGCCAACCACTTCTTGTTCGTCACTCCCATGCTTCCCAGATTGCGTCGCGTGTTTTCGTGCAAGGCGTCGAGCGATCGCATATCCGAGCCTCCGTCGGACGCGCCGGCGTCTCGAACGTAGGTCGCCTCCCTAACTTGCTTCCGGAGCGCCGCGAGGTCGCATTCCAGCTTCGAATGTCGCTCCTCCCGTCCAGCGGCTCCGTAACGAGCGTCGACATCTTTCAAGTAGATTATGGTGGAACACGCGTGAGCGGCCAGCATCCAAGCGAGCTCCGTTTCGTCCCCGGCTTCCAGGTACTGACGACAGCATCGCACCAAATCTGGAACGAGCGGCGTCACGCACTCGACGTATCGGCTCATCGTGTCCCGCGTGACGTCGTGCACGAACCGATGGCCGCATAGATGGGTGCACACATCGATGATGTCGTGCAGGATGGTGTAGACGTTCCGAGCGACCCGAAAAGCGCGCGATCTGGCCTCCTCGTGAGAAAGGCCATCCGAGGGCTCCTCGCTGCGGAGCCAGCTTCGACGTCCGCGACCGAGGGCGGCCAACGAGCGTGCCACTCGATACGACGCCGTCACGTGTTTCGGATCGACCAGCGGCACGCAGGCGGATAAGAAGCAGCCGTGCGGGCCGTCCCGCGTCGCGAGCGCTTCCGAATACGCACGCAACGCCTCCATACTGCGGGCGTCGAGGGCGACGTCCACGAGCATCCGGTCCATGGCGTCCGGTCTCTCCGCCACGATCTCGCACGTCGCGCACAGCACCTCGTGGATTCGCTCGTGCGCGCGTATGGCCTCGTGAAGAAGCGCCGCCACCGGGTCGTTCGGAGCCACGGAGAACCACAGCTTCCGATTCCCGATTCGCTGCGTGTACACGTGAGGCTGATCCGTCTCGTCGCCGTTCTCTCGGCGGAGAACGTCGCCTCGATCTGACGACTCTTCGGCCCGCATGACCGGTCGCTCTCGTCGTCGCCGAAGGTTCTCGCTCTCGTAGTATTTATACAAGACTCGCGTAGGGAGCAAACGGACCGCGCGGGAGACTCGCGGAAGGTCGTCTAAAAAAGGAGCTCCCACAGCACGCCGAGGGAGCGATACACGGACATCAGAAAGTACACGCCGCGCATCAGACACAAAACTTCGCGCGTCGGCTCGTCGATTCGCCGCATCATGAAGACGCACGTCCACATCCGTAGCAGCTTCGTGCGAATGGCGGCGTCCGTCGAAGGGCATCGGTTCGCCTCGTGATCGACGAGCGCGAAGTCCGCCGCCCAAAAAGACGCGTAGACCAAAAAGCGCGTTGCGCAACGGAGATTCGTATCCGTGAACGGAGCGGGTCGTTCCTGGTACATCGGGGAAACCCTGATGAATGCTAACGTTCGCTCGAAAGGGAAATGCTGTATATGCGCGGGGTGAATTTTCGATCGACACGCGGCGCAAACGGTAGCGTATCGTGGACCCTTCATTACGATAGGGAATCTGTTCCTTCTGTTCAAACAAAATTCCCAACTATAGAACATTCAGAAGGCGGACGATAGAAACACATGCAATCTTTTTCATAAATCTGTATTTACTTCGACGTGTTCTATTCATTCGGTGATCGCCGTGGATCGTCTGATTTTCTATCACTTCGACGAGGCACGACATTCTGATCAGGTGATAGAGCTGTTATGTACATTTTCGAAGAATTCCGAATTATCGGCAGGATTCTTTATTACAAAACCTAGCTGTTGTAGAAAGGTCGTGATCTGCTCCGTATAATCATTCGATGCGCTTGCATCGACGAAGTCTCGCTTGACGCGTAAGAACACGTTCTCATTAGCGTAGTCCTCGATTATATTTTTTATATGTTTGTTTAAAGGACTGTCTACATCGTTCTTTAGTTCAACCACGCTTCGTACTGTCTCTTCAATCAACTTCTTCACATTCTCACTCACTTCTGGTGCAACATTCGGAGTTCCCAATAACTTATCCACAGTACGCTTCACGACCTGTTGTACATAGTCGTTTAAGTGATCCACGGCAGTCATCTGTCCGGGTTCGACACTGCCGCCGCTCGATTCGGATCCGCTGTCCACTTCCCCCGATTCTTTCATACCGGTTAACTCTTCGAATGCTCGAAATACTTTCTTGATCGGCTCGAACTCTCGCTTGTAATTATTGATATCCTTAACCACCTGTTCGAGTTTTGATCTTAAATGGCCCTGAATATCCTCTGCATTTGTTTGTATATTTGCTATCTTCTCTGTTACATGCTTTTCGTAGATACTACTTACAAAAGATTGTAAGTAACTTACAATATCCTTGGCATGCAATTCTTTATCAACTATGTGCCCGTAGCTTTCATTTGTAGATCTCGACAAAAAATTGGATATCTTTCGGACACGGTCTATCAACGATTCAATTTTATGTATATCATTTTGTAGACGAGCATGGACTTCTAAATGCTCTTCAAATAAAGTTTTTATCTGCGATACATGCCCTACATAATACAACAACGAGTTTACATCATTTTCAAATCTATTGAAATCAGACAATTTATCCATTAAAAACGCAATTTCGCGTAGACGAGATTTATCGATCCTTTCTACACTAGCTATAACGGACTCGACGTACGCTTCTATATCTTTCTCCCCAGTATCTATCTTCAGCTGGTTCACAATCACATCATACATACGAATTATCCGTACAAGCTTGTCGACAGAACTCTCTCCATGTACTACCATCGTCTCTAAGGCATTAATTTTTTCCCGTAGATCCGTCGTTTCTAACGTGTGATTTGATTTGTATGACTCAACATTCTTATTAATTTGATCAGTGTCGATTTGCAACTGTGCGGTTAAAACCTCTTTTACTTTATCAATGTTACCTATTAACTTATCATTAGAATCGACAATCTTTTTTGCATATATCTCATAGTCAGCTTTCTGATACTTTTCCAAATCTAACCGAAATTCTTCCACTTTTTCTATAGTATCAACAATTTCAACAAACATTACATTATATAAATCTTGGTATTCGTCGTGTGTCTCGCTAAATTGTTGAATTTTTTTGCTCATTTTTTGTTGATTTTTCGAAAGGAGGGTGAACATCACCTCATAAAGATCCTTTTGTATTTTAAAATCTTGAAAAACATAGACAATTTCCGATTCTTGGTTTTCGTCTTTGGCGTGTTTAAGAAGCTCTTGAAGCTTCGTCTTAAAGTCTAATAGTGTACCGTGCATCAGTGTCGGATCGAATGACTCAGCCTCCAACATCTGTTTGAGACTGCTTGTCTGAGACTGCTGCAGCGTCGCGAACGTTTCTGAGGTTGTGTCGGACGCCATGATTGTTCGGTGGACCGCGAATATGAATGACATGCGTATATATTTATACTGCGCTACGGGGAAGTGCGTAGCAGATCTTCATATCGGAGTGCGTGCGCGTCAAACTGCCACGAGCCGCTCGCGGCCAAGGGTGGTCTAATTTTCGAGCCGTGCATTATGTACCCATATGCTGAGCGATATTTATTTCGACGCATTACGGATCATCACTGCTGCTTAACGATTCCACCGTCTCTTGGATGAGCAGCTTCACGTATGTTCTCCTACCCACGACGACATCGGAATGCCCGACAAGCGATCCACCGTTACTCGAAGGACCGTCTTGGATACATTCGCGCAAGAAACCCTCCGCGATCATTTCTCGGGTACCGGCATCGCGATCAATCGCTCTCTTCTCTATCCGATTTTTTCGCGCCACTCGATTTCTCGATGGCTCGAAAAACAGCTCTCATCGATTCGAACTCTTGCTTGTAATTGTCGATATCTTTACTCACATTTTCGAGCGCGGTCGATAGCTTGGTCTGTATATCCTCCGCGCGTTTGTCTATATCGGCCATCCGGTTCCTCACGTTTTTCTCGTATATGCCATTGACGGATTTTTCTAGAAAATCTCGTATGTGTCTGATATCATCGGGATGCTCATTCTCGAAGAACGGCTTCTCGCTAGACAAAAAGTTGGAAACGCTCGCGATATCCTGCACGAATAGTAAAAATTGGGTCTTCTCTTCGCTCATTTTAATAAGATCTTCCGATCGGCGTTTCGATATTTCTTCTATCATTTTGGTGTCTTGTTCTAAAAGACTTTTCATTATTGTGACCTTACGACAAAACTCGTCGACATCGCCAACTTTCGACATCGACGATACAAAATTCTTTGTTTTTTCGAGGTCGGTCTCTTTTACCATATCAAGAACCTTACCGATGTAGTCTTCGTTGCTAAGCCCTTCCTTTTCAGCCTTCATTTCGAGCTGTCGAGTAATGTACTTCTCTACAGCTTGCGAGATGTCATCCGTATGCTCTCCGACTGTCGATGCACATAGGTTCTGGTACTTGGTTTCCCACGCTTTCAAACCCGCACTCAACTTTTTGAAGGAGTCGTCGATTTTCTTGTCGAGAATATCCGTCTTATCCTTTGTGTACGCTTGCATACTCGTACGAAACTGTGCGAGTTTCTCAAATCGAGTCAAGTGTTCCTGCATAATCTTTTTGTTGATTTCTTCGTATATCATTATATTGGTTTTGTTGAAGCCTATCCAGAAATATTTCGCATCGTGCAGACTTTTTTCTAATTCCAGAACCTTGCTATTCTGTTCCGCACTGTCGTCCGAGTTGCCGATCTTCGGACGAACGCTTTCTACAGCCTCGGCAAGTTTTTGTATTTGCTTCGAAACGACAACAAACCGCAATTCCTGAAGATAATTTTGGAGCTCGAAATCCCGGAAAACGCTAACCGTCTCCGGTCTTTGTAGACCGTCCGACGTATTTCCCGGAACGAACTTCGCAAGCGCTTCATACATTTTTTTCAATTCGTCCTTTACTTTTGTGAGCTCGATATCCCAACTGTTCGTTTGCATCATCTGTTGGAATACATCTATTTGCTTCTGCCGCAGGTCCTCAAACGTAACGGTGCTTGCGACGGTACCCGTTTCGGACGCCATGGTCGATTGAAAAACTGTGAGCATGTATGGCTTTCTTATGCATATATATACACGCACGCATGCAACGTAGCGACATCGCCTATCGACAAGTTCGAACGCGCGCACGCGTCGTGGATACGACAAGCCGTTTTGCGCAGTTTTACAAGAAAACCGAGTCCGTCGAACATCTACACGATGAGGGAGGCGTGCGATTCGGATTCGATCGCGACACGTGGTGTACGAGATATCACAAAAGCTGTGCGCACGAGCGAAATTCTGAATACGGCGCGACGTGTGAGTGAGATTTCGCAATTCACAAATATCATACGTAGGAGGTTCGCGCATGAAACGGATATCGACCGAATCACGGCCGACCTCGATCCGACACAACGAAAACGTACTTTTCGATAGACGAACCTCGCAACGGTTACGTCTCTCTCTCTCTCTCTCTCTCTCTTCGAAAGTGCTGCATACACACGGAGAGCCGCTGCACGCATTGTCTTCCCGAGGAAGTGCTCACTTTTCTATGCGCAGATCGTACACAACGGCATCTCGTACGCATCTCTCATCAAATATATACCCATTCGTTGTGTTTGAATCGGTCTCTAAGTTTGTACACCGAAATTATATTCGAACGTTAAGTCTATGCAGATGGATTTAACAATGCACGAGTGGACAACATATCGATGATACGTTGGTACTGCTCTATAGTTCTGGCGATCACATTTGTTTCGTCCTTGTTGATCGGTATTGCGATTTTTTCAAAGTAATCGTTTACTACCGATTCAATTTGTTCTTTATCGATTGATGCGCTTCCCGGATTCGAAGAGTCGGTTGGTATATTTGAATATTTATCCATAAA
Organism: Cymbomonas tetramitiformis; assembly: GCA_001247695.2. Classification (NCBI taxonomy): domain Eukaryota; kingdom Viridiplantae; phylum Chlorophyta; class Pyramimonadophyceae; order Pyramimonadales; family Pyramimonadaceae; genus Cymbomonas; species Cymbomonas tetramitiformis. The sequence goes on along the minus strand of LGRX02033090.1, from coordinate 63,056 downwards.
ATTTTTCAATTTGTCTTCTTCGGTAATATTGCTATCTCCTGGTAAATTCTTTATAAATTGATTATACTCCGCAAAATTGGATAAGCCATTCGCTGTTTCTATTGCATCCTTCACCCTACCCGCTTCCATGAAGCTCTGCGCTTTAACGATATTATCCACGATCGCTTTATTATCGGTAGACTGCAAGAATTCCATGAGAGTATCGGTCTGATTCTTAATTTCCGTAAATGTATCGACATTGCTTGCCGTTGCATCAACCTCTTCCTGTTTGGGCATCTTTCTGAGCGTTTCGTTGATTTGCGTCTGCACTTGTTTTAGCCGATCCGATTCTTTGAGCACCTCTTTTACTTTTTGATCATCCCAAGCCGGATCCGTGTTCAGTTGTTCTAGCGTATCGTTGATTCGCGTCTTCAAAGTTCCTAGCTGACCGCTTTTCGTCCTCATTTCGGTCAGTTGGGCATCCGTGATTGCATCCGTGTTCAGCTGGTTTAGCGTTTGGTCGATTTGCGTTTTCAAGGCGTTCAACTCGACGTCCTTCGCCTGTATCGAGGCTTTCAACTCGGCGTCCTTCGCCTGCATTTTGCTCAGTCGGTCCGCCGTGGTTGCATCCGTGTCCAATTGCTTTAGCGTTTCGTCGATTTGCGTTTTCAAGGCGTTCAACTCGACGTCCTTCGCCTGTATCGAGGCTTGCAACTCGGCGTCCTTCGCCTGCATTTTGCTCAGTCGGTCCGCCGTGGTTGCATCCGTGTCCAATTGCTTTAGCGTTTCGTCGATTTGCGTTTTCAAGGCGTTCAACTCGACGTCCTTCGCCTGTATCGAGGCTTTCAACTCGGCGTCCTTCGCCTGCATTTTGCTCAGTCGGTCCGCCGTGGTTGCATCCGTGTCCGGTTCTTTACAGCGTTTCATCGAATTGCGTTTTCAAGGCGTTCAAACTCGACGTCGCTTCCGCTGCTTATCCTGGAAAACAACTCCAGCGTCCTTCGCGTTTTGCTCGATCGGTCCGCCGTGGTTTTGCATCCGTATCAGTTGCTTTAGCGTTTCGTCATTTTACTTTTCAGAGGCGTTCCAGCTCGACGTCCTTCGCTGTGTCGAGGCTTTCAACTCGGCGTCCTTCGCACGCATTTTGCTCGATCGGTCACCGTGGTTGCATCCGTGTCCGATTGCTTTAGCGTTTTTCGTCGATTGCGTTTCAAGGCGTTCAACTCGACGTCCTTCCGCTGTATCGAGGCTTTTTCAACTCAGTCCCTTCGCACTGCATTTTGCTTTCGATCAGTCGCCGTGGTTTTGCATCCGTGTCCGCGTTGCTTGCGTTTTCAAGGCTTTCAACTCGGCGTCCTTCGCCTGCATTTCGCTCAGTCGGTCCGCCGTGATTGTAACCGTTTTCAGTTGTTCTAGCGCTTCGTCGATTTGCGTCTTCAAGGCTTTCAACTCGACGTCCTTCGCCTGCACCAAGGCTTGCAACTCGGCGTCCTTCGCCTGCATTTTGCTCAGTCGGTCCGCCGTGGTTGCATCCGTGTCCAGTTGCTTTAGCGTTTCGTCGATTTGCGTTTTCGAGGCGTTCAACTCGACGTCCTTCGCCTCAGATTGAGGCTTCAACTTTGGCGTCCTTCGCCTCGCATTTTGCCTGCTACTGGTCCGCCGTGGTTGCATCCGTGTCCAATTGCTTTAGCGTTTCGTCGATTTGCGTTTTCAAGGCGTTCAACTCGACGTCCTTCGCCTGTATCGAGGCTTGCAACTCGGCGTCCTTCGCCTGCATTTTGCTCAGTCGGTCCGCCGTGGTTGCATCCGTGTCCAATTGCTTTAGCGTTTCGTCGATTTGCGTTTTCAAGGCGTTCAACTCGACGTCCTTCGCCTGTATCGAGGCTTTCAACTCGGCGTCCTTCGCCTGCATTTTGCTCAGTCGGTCCGCCGTGGTTGCATCCGTGTCCAATTGCTTTAGCGTTTCGTCGATTTGCGTTTTCAAGGCGTTCAACTCGACGTCCTTCGCCTGTATCGAGGCTTTCAACTCGGCGTCCTTCGCCTGCATTTTGCTCAGTCGGTCCGCCGTGGTTGCATCCGTGTCCAGTTGCTTTAGCGTTTCGTCGATTTGCGTTTTCAAGGCGTTCAACTCGACGTCCTTCGCCTGTATCGAGGCTTTCAACTCGGCGTCCTTCGCCTGCATTTTGCTCAGTCGGTCCGCCGTGGTTGCATCCGTGTCCAATTGCTTTAGCGTTTCGTCGATTTGCGTTTTCGAGGCGTTCAACTCGACGTCCTTCGCCTGTATCGAGGCTTGCAACTCGGCGTCCTTCGCCTGCATTTTGTCAGTCGGTCCGCCGTGGTTGCATCCGTGTCCAATTGCTTTAGCGTTTCGTCGATTTGCGTTTTCAAGGCGTTCAACTCGACGTCCTTCGCCTGTATCAAGGCTTGCAACTCGACGTCCTTCGCCTGCATTTTGCTCAGTCGGCCCGCCGTGGTTGCATCCGTGTCCAGTTGCTTTAGCGTTTTGTCGATTTGCGTCTTCAAGGTTACCAGCTGACCGCTTTTCGTCCTCATTTCGGTCAGTTGGGCATCCGTGATTGCATCCGTGTTCAGCTGTTTTAGCGTTTCGTCGATTTGCGTCTTCAATTGTTTTAGCTTATCCGAGCTTTCGAACAACTCTTTTAATTTTTTGTCATCCCAAACATGTATGGGTGACGCCGGATCTATTTTACGTTTCTTGAGTGTTTCTTCTATTTCATTAAGTCTGTGAGGGAGCGTTTCGAGCGTCTCTTTAATTTCCTCGGAACTTTTCCCTAACCTTTTTTTGATATCCTCCTCACTTATGGTCACCGGGATTATTGACGACGCTTTAAAAAAATCCTCCAACGTTTGTCGATCGACGAATTCTTTTATGGTCATCGGCTGCCTCATCGTGGCGACGCCACTTTTCATCGGAACGATCATCGCGCTTCGCTCGTCCTAACTCGACGAGCACAAAAAAGAACCGAGCCTCACCAACGACTACGAAGTCGGCGATAACAATTATATTATATGACACAATATACAACTCTTGGAAATACGCACATATATATAAGCCTCTTGAACTAGTTTACACAACGACACGCATGCGCGACTTTAATCGCAGCTGGCCAGGGGGTTCGTCGTCCCCGTGCATCCTATCGCGTCCTCGCTGCAGCAGAAGTTGTATATGCTGTTCGGGGACATCTTGCAAGGCGCGAATCTGTGACTGCCGGGCACTTGGCCCATCTGCAGAGCGATCATGACCAGCTCGGCGCACATGTAGCGGGTGTTTTCCCTCGGTTCGAGTTTGGCGCCGTTGCGTACGCCGACCGCGCAGGGCACGACGTGGTTCATGACGTAACCGGCGAAATTGAACTTGTGGTCCAGCTGCGAGACCAGAAAGCCGTAGACGGTGTGCTGAAGCTGCCTGCTCATGGCGACGGACACGTACGTGTAGCGGTGCAGGTGACTGGGCAGTATGGTGCGCATGTGCACCTTGCCCCAGTCGTACACGATCGGGTCGTCGGGGTGGTCCCTTCTGGCCTCCATCATGTTGATGGAGAACATGCGCCAGTCGTCGTCGGTCACGCGGATCATGACCTCCACGTGCGTGATCTGGCCGTGCGGGTAAACACCGGGGATGTTTTTGTTTTTTTCGGTGGTCCACCACGCGGCCACCCGATTGATTATGTGATCTTGCTCCCCGAGCAGCTTGAAGGCGAGCACGATGTTGTGGCCGACCGCTTGGTTGCTCTCCAGTACGAGATCAAAGTTGGGAGCGGTGAGGTTGCTCCTCTTCTTTTCCGGCGCGGAGGGCGACTCGGTTTGCGTGCGTCTGGTGAACGCGCGATAGAGCGTGTTGCGTTCGTAAGACATGCTGCGCGAACTCGCGCTTCGCGCGGGTTTGGTGCGTCGGCGCATATTTATACACGAACGCTCAATCGACCTTCGACGAACGTCTCGAGCGGTTCCTCCGAAGGCTCCGCTCGGACCGCTCTCTCTCTCTCGTCGCGAAGGCTCGGCATGGTTCTCGAGCGGGTCATTCCGCGGCGCATCCTCGTCAGGTCGGTGTGCACGCGCAGGATCATCCGGACGTCTCGTATACGGACAGAGAGGGCGGGCACCGCGTGATAGGAGTGGGTCATCTCCGGCGGGAAGTTGGCACCGTAAAGCACGCACGCGAGGTACGCCAAAGAGGGACGCGCGCTGACCGTGCACACGCCGGCGTCCACCGCCGCGTCCGAGAGCTCCGAGACGTTTCGGACGGGAGCGCGGTCCACCTGCAGAATCCGCAGGAGCCGTCGCAGCTGGTGTCGGTCGTCGTGCAGCACCTTTTTTCGCCCGTTGAAGAGGAGCGAGAGTAGATGGTTCCTGACGGTCCGGTCGGTGCGCAGCGCCGCGTCGCTGAGCAGGCACGCGAGCTGCTCGTCGCAGAGAGCGACCGAAACCTTGTGGTGCTCCTCCTCGCAGGTGTCCACGATCAGCCGATGCGCGAGAAGCAGCATCGAGCAGCAGCTCGGGGCTGCGCCTCGGAGGGTGGGCTTGACGCTGACGCTCAGTGCGACGGCGGAGGATAGGTCGTGCTTGGGCGTCCATGCGTCCGGAAATTCGTCCAGGAGGATGGCGTGCGTTCCGTGCTCGAGCGAGCGCGACACGACCGCGGGCATGGCCAGCGTCGTACGCGGATCGCCGGAGCTCCGCGAAGAGACCGAGTGGATTCGATCGCCGGATTTGGAGGACGGTATAAATATCGATCGGAACGGATTGCTTACGGAAACCGATGGTTTCTCTACGCGATTTTTGCGAGGTTCGCGAGAACGCCGACAATGTGCGCATCACCTACTTCGCCATCTGCGGCATCATGACGTACCTCTTTCTGGCGCTGTCTCGACCGATCGCACCATGGGTTTTCCGCGTGAGCAAAAGGCGCGCGTTGCATTCGCTGTGCGGAAACGACGATGCCAGCGAGGAGGAGAGCTGCGACCTGATCTTCCTTCTGAGCTCTCAGGTGCCGCATATCGCGCTCATTTTCAAGTACGCGCTGTTGTATGAAAGTCTATGCGGCGACTATTCGTGGACCTCGCGCTACGCCACGGTCGTTTTCGTTTCGAAAGCGTTCTTCTGGTTGACGTTGGGCGGCCGAGCGCGCAAGTACTTTGTTGACGTGGAGGTGATTCTGGACATAGTGGTGTCCGCGGAGGAGTGTCATACGCTCTCCGAGGAGATCACGGTCGACCGCGCGACGACGTCCAAGGCGACCGCAGGGGACCGCTCGGAAGCGGGCACCGTGTCGCAGATGATGGCGCTCACTTGCGTGCAACTCAATAGCTATTGCTTCGCGCTCTGCGTGGCGGCCTTTGTCCACTTCGTCACCAAAAACCGAGATCGACGCGCGTCCGAGCTCGGCAACGAGGGCCTTTTATCGTCGAACCACGAAGAGGGCTCCCTCGAAGATATGGACGACGCTACGTGCACGGTCTTGGTGTGGATGTACGCGCATCAACTATCTCGCATATTGGTGCTCGTCAGCTCTCCGGCGTGCCTGGATAGTTTTAGCGAGTCCTTTTACCCGCGCACTTTGCGCATCTTCGTGGACCTTATGTACTTTATGGCGGTCTTCAAACTGGAACGAATTAACGCGCGGATCATAAAGAGTAACTACCGCTGATGTTTAAGCGTGACGGACTCGTCGAACTGTGCGGTGATAAAGCCGACGACCGGAACCCTCGTGGCCGACCAAGAGAGAGAGAGAGAGAGAGACGTCTTCACACGATTTTGACGACGGCTCGGTGTCGGTATAAAGGTCTGCATTTTTATAAACTTATCAAGGAAATTTCGAACTCGAACCCGTGTTTAAGGATCGCGATGCTCAAAATCGGACGCCGCAAAAAAAGGGGAGGTCCGTGGATTAAAATGGTCAAATCTGCCCGGTTTCGGTTTTGAATTTTAGGACGGTCGGCGTCGACCGAAGACTTCCCCCACCCAAAGGCAGAGAGAGAGAGAGACGACTTCACACGATTTTGACGACGGCTCGGTGTCGGTATAAAGGTCTGCATTTTTATAAACTTATCAAGGAAAGTTCGAACTCGAACCCGTGTTTAAGGATCGCGATGCTCAAAATCGGACGCCGCAAAAAAAGGGGAGGTCCGTGGATTAAAATGGTCAAATCTGCCCGGTTTCGGTTTTGAATTTTAGGACGGTCGGCGTCGACCGAAGACTTCCCCCACCCAAAGGCAGAGAGAGAGAGAGAGACGACTTCACACGATTTTGACGACGGCTCGGTGTCGGTATAAATGTCTGCATTTTTACAAACTTATCAAGGAAATTTCGAACGCGAACCCGTTTTTTAAGATCGTGATACTCGAAATCGGGCGCCGCAAAAAAAGGGGCAGTCCGTGGATTAAAATGGTCAAATTTGTCCGGTTTCGGTTTTGAATTTTAGGACGGTCGGCGTGGACCGAAGACTTCCCCCACCCAAAGGCAGAGAGAGAGAGAGACGACTTCACACGATTTTGACGACGGCTCGGTGTCGGTATAAATGTCTGCATTTTTACAAACTTATCAAGGAAATTTCGAACGCGAACCCGTTTTTAAAGATCTTGATACTCGAAATCGGGCGCCGCAAAAAAAGGGGCAGTCCGTGGATTAAAATGGTCAAACTTGTCCGGTTCCGTTTTGCGGCGTGGACCGAAGACTTCCTCCACCCAAGGAGAGAACTCGCTCAAGGCACCTCCTGCGAACATTCGCCGAATGTCCGCGCTTGGACTTGCCGCCGAGGAGGGTGCAAAACGTGTCCGCAAGGAACCCTTGAGAGTCTATGTCAAAACCCTCACCGGAAAGGCACTGACATGCAACGTGAATTACGATCTCATGCTGTTCGACGCGGTCGAGGCAACCGAAAGCCCGTATGGTGTTTTTTTTTGGAAAATGGCAGAATTGTGCATGAGATCTTAGTTTGACTGCCAGACTCGGATGATGCAACTTTTAGCTAAAATAGCAGTACTTATTTTAGCCCGAACAGCTTCTTGCAACATTATTATTCAATATGTCATTTTTGAACACGTGCTGCATTCGTAATTTGCGAGCTTACCGTCTCGTTTCAACGTGTTGCACGCTTGCCACGGTTGTAGACCCTGAGAGTCAGCTTTGACCGGCGGTTCACAATACCCGCAACCGCCGCGCGCCAGTCGCCGGTCGTAAGCACGCACGGACCACAAAAAACCAACGCGCGCCACCACGTGCAACCGTACGTGTACGCCGATCGCAACGCGGTGGACCGTGACCCGCGTGCAGCCCCACGAAGCTTTTAAAAGGTATTTTTGTTCCACCTGCTTTTTGGTGCGGGTCCGAGCTTCCATAGCCACCAAGCCTCCACGCTAACGCGTGGATCGAACGTCGAAAAAGATGTTCGGCTGAAGTCGCTAGAGAGAAGTGACGAAGTGACGACACAAGGTCAGAGCGGTGTCGCATTTTCCCTCCGTTCGTGAGAAAGCGTCGCAACAGCCATGTCCTTGTCCCAGCCGCGAAACAATGACCAAATCGTCGAGTTGGTCGATCGGTACAGCGTTCTGTATAAAACCTTGTATAAATACACCATCGGTTTGATTCGCAAAAGACGGAAGTCGTTCTCGAGATCCAAATCGAACGCTCTCACGAAATATTGCATCCATTCACCATGACTATTTTCACTTCCGGTGTGTCAAAATTATTCTATCATGAAACAATTGGTGATGACCCTATTACGACCCCGAAAGCCTTAATAGATAAAGTCGAAGAGATATTGCTGGAATCGCAGGAACATCTTGATAAGTTACCGGAAGAAGTGAAGATTGCAATAGAAAAAATACTGCAAATTATCAAAGAGTCTGATATCGAATCTTATTTCAAATATTGGCTACCTTTTAAAAAATACTTGTTACACGAGGCGTGTATAACTACGAAAGAACTGGACAACTTCAACCGATATCTGCAAGGTGAAAAAATAAGCTATCAGCTTTCGAACGACTTGCTTTCCAAGGACGGAAACGAGAAGACACGCAAGGCAACCGCGCCAAGCTCCTTTTTGGAGTTGTCGCCGATACCGACTGTGTTTATGCCATACACTCGTGATGGGTATTACTATATAGGGGATACTTATTCAACAGCACTCGGGGTCCTGCTCCTGCTCTTTTTGTTAACGTTTTTGATGCTCGGGATTGCATACACACCGGTGGAGGATTCGTCCTCCAACATCTATAGCACAGCGCTTGAAAGGAACCGAGCTGATGAAGAGCGTGCAAGGAAGCAAAGGGCCATGTTGACGCTTTTCACTACTGTGATGCTTACCAAGAACTTCAATAGACGGTGAGGCTTCCGGAAGAACTGAAGTGTCTGATGTTGTGATCACGTATGCATCCAAACTAAAAAAATTGAAAATAGCTGCCGATGACGAAGTTGGGTCGCCGTATGTTGATAAATCTGTACCACTCTTAGATAGCCTCGTATTGGTTCCAGGGAAAACAATTCGTATCACCAATACTTCGGTAGATCCCGTTTCCAATTATTTCGGGTATATCATAGGTATGGTCCCCGTTTCCCAAATGAACCTAACGCCGATTACTACTGTCTATTTTCCCGCACTCGAGGTCGCAGTCTATCAAAGAAAACTTGATGAGACGTACTGGGGAACCAAGCAAAATAATTATAATATTCTCAATCGCGAGATTCCCGATTTAAATTCTCGAAATTAAGATGCAATCCGACCTAAGATTCCGAATCGAGTCCCGTTTTGTGTATATAAGAATTGCATATTACGGTAACCAATCCGTCACAGACGGTGGGTAAGAGATGCAGTCAAACCCTCAATTTGTGTAAACATGTGTATATATATATGTATTGTAGGCGTTTAGGCGCAGTAAGAACTCTTGTGATTTGCAAAGATGTCTATAAGAACGCGTATGCCCTTTTTAAAAACGGAAGAATATCCGGATACATTGCATGAAAACAGTGGCGATGAATGCGCGATTTGTTTACAGAGCCTTTATGACAAGCCGAAAGAGCCGGGACATAAGCAGGTGTTTCGGCTACCATGTTCGCATGTATTTCACTACGATTGTATATTAGAATGGATAGGATAAAATGTGTATACAAAGTGTCCTCTATGTCATAATTTTATTGCCCGTGCTGATTTGGAGGAAAACCCTAATGATATGTTGAACATCGAGGAAACCTGCAGAACATGGGGAGTTGATAGTATACAGTGCGGCAATTTGATCACTGATTATCTGGCAAAACAACAAGACTTAAAATTAAATGCTGTAAAACAGCTTTTCAACTAGTTCGGGAAGCGCGCCAAGGGTCGGGCCGCGGGGGAGCGCCTGCACAGAGGACACGAGGGGTCCCGCACAACGTGCATCGACGCGTAGTCGTGCCAACAGGCACGGTGCATCTCGTGCTCGCAGGGCAGGACGACGGACATCCCGGAAGGAAGGCAGCTGTCGAGGCAGATGCAGCAGCATTTTTGTTCCATCGTGAACTGCTTCAGGCCGAATAGATATTTACGACCTGAATCAAAACGGCGCGCGCGCAGCGTGTAAAAGGATATGGTCTACCAATTTTGCGTAGCAAGCCTATATTTGTAGATGTATTCAGGCGTCGAGCTATATTTTAAACCAATCTATGGGTCTGAATTCCATAGACGTATAAGGCGTGTTATACATCTGTTGGTTTTGTTTCGTCACCGGGAGGTTATTTATATAGTTTATTTCGCGTAACTTCTCATTTAATTCTGTTTCTTTTGATTCAGCATATTCGCCAATTAGACTTTCGAAATGCTTTGGCAGACGCCCCGGCTCATTGTGGCCTGCCGCTTTGTCACTGTAAAGAGTTGGGAAACTGCTGAACCTGTCGGCCACTTTATGATCGAAAAACACGGGGCAGCTCGTCGAGCTGCATAAATGGGACCCATAGCATAATTCAGTAATGAAGAGATGTTTCAATTTCTCCCGATACATGACGGTGTTGTCTCCGTCTATAATTTCGAGCATGGTTTTCACCTCTTGGTTGTTAAGAATTTTGAAATTTATCCTATTTTGCAACGTTTCTTCTAGAACCACTCGTGCGTGCTGTGTGATGAAGGGAAGCACGATAATTATCGGAGCCTCATCCAAGCCCTTATGTTTTAAGAGGTTGTTCATAAATTCACGCATCTGCATGCCGCTGTAGGCCATGTCATCGCAAATCAAATATGTATGATTCGGGTCCCATTCGCCCACATCGAAGGAATCTCCTGTGCGAACGTCGCAAGGTTCGAACATAGCATCATTTTGTTTGAGCATTCTGCACACAATGTGCGACACCCAGTATCCGGATTTGAAAGTATGTCCAGTCACAAACGCGAGATTGGGTATAGGTTCCTCTAAGAGGGCTTTCACACAGTTCCGTAAGGCCGACAAGAATTGGGTTTGATCAATGTGTTGGGTCTTCTCGCCAATCATTCGTGCTATCTGAAAGCACTTCCACGAATCCAACGGCCCTCCTTTACTTTTTTGGTTTTCCGGCGGCAGCGATGCTTCTTCCGGCAAGGTCGCATTTAACGCTTCCAAATAAGCCTGCATCGCATCTTTGTTGTACGTTCGCCCTTCGTACTTAAACAATATCCCGTTTGCAAAATACTTATCGTTGTGAGCCAAAAAGTTTTGTACACGCAATTTAGGGTTATCCACAAGTGCGATTTTAAACGCCTCCTTGCGTAATTCTTCCACGGTAGGTCCCTTGGCGTAGTTGATGTCGGTGTCGGTGGGCCCGGGGTACTGTTTAATAATGTCATTTATTGTTTTAGATAGAATGGTATACTTTTGCTTGTATGCGTCCGTACTTCCTTCGACACCCGAAGAGGTGAAAGACCGCTCTTCGGGGGATTGAAACGCGAGGCATGCAAATGACATGGCAGACCAAAGTATATCGTGAGAACACGTCACTATTTATATTGTACACTTATCATTCTACACGATGGTAACCAGTTGCTCGCGAATTCGTGACGAATGGCTTTCTGCGATACATGCGCGCATCGGGTATCGATTATGTTGTCATGAACTGAACTTGTCGTAGCAAGCATCCATTTGCAGATGTATTCAGCCGTCAAGCTAATCCAAAACCCTAAAAAGCCCGCCGCCGAATATCTACCGTGCATGTATAGCTGTACACCATCGAGAGAGAGACGTCTTCACACGATTTTGACGATGGATCGGTATTAGTATAAATATCAGCAATTTGAATAAACTCGTCAAGGAAAATTCTGAGCGTGAACCCGTGTTTAAGGATCGTGATACTCAAATTCGGACGCCGCAAGAAAAAAGAGGAGCGTGGAATAAAATGGTCAAATGTGTCCGGTTTCGGTTTTGAATTTTAGGACAGTCGGCGTCGACCGAAGACTTCCGCCAAAGAAGAGAGAGAGAGAGAGCCATTTTTATCGGTGTCGACATTCGTTCAATCTTTATAGTAAATATACCAAAACGGTTTAAGCATTCTGACAAAATCTTTGTTAAAATGGCCAATGTTACACCTAATTACGAGAAATGCGTGTTCGACATTCGGGACACTGTGCACCTTCGGTACGGAACGCGCGTCTTCTCGGGAACGCCTCGCCGTCTGCGCATCGGGAATCTGGTTTACGAGGCAGTGAAGCCGATCAGACGATACAGACCGTTACGATCGAGCGTGCATGGCATGACCCAATTTGACGGGACCATGCTCACGATTTACCGCGTCATCGGAACGGTGTCGCATCGGGACTGGAAGTTCGCAGTGCAGGAAAATTCGCGAGGCACGACGCCCCTGGAGAACGCGCAGGAAGTCATCGATCTCGCGAGCGCCGCCAGCCTTCCGGAGGTGACGGGCGCGGATGTGCTGCAAGCTCACGACACGGTGATTTTGAAGATGCGATCCGTCGTGTGGCTGTGGGCATCTACGGAGGAGCATCGTGAAATTATGGCGAAGTCGGTGCGGTGCCTGCAACGAGATCTGCGATGCGCGCTCTCGCAACCTCGCCAAGCCGTGGGTCCGACCGTCGAGTCTTGCATCGGCGACGCGGCCGTGATGCGAGCGCAAGGTGTCTCCAGCTTTCGGGGCGTGCACGCGGTACGCGGCAACGACCTCGAAGAGAACGGCACGCGTAGCTACCAAATCTTTTCGACGGTGCTCATGCCGAAATACGATCACGATCTCAAGGAATATCTGCGCAACAGAGCGAAGGGCATGCACGACGCCGATCTGTTGCGACTGGTAGCTTCTGTGCTACGACTGGTGGTGCGGATGGACGATGAGGGATGGCGATGTTTAGATTTCAAACCGACGAACATCGCGGTCGTTCGGGAGAGCGAAGATCCTCCCGTCTTACGGATGATCGATTACGAGTCCATCGTGCCCCGAGATGACACGCACGGCCCGTGCACTTTTCCCCATCCCGTCGTGGCGTCCGAGGATGCGCACGTATCACCGTTTCGAAGCGAGGTCATGTTGTGGACCGTCGCCGCCACTGTGGTATACATCGTGTCGTACGTCATCGAACACAAAGGTTTCCCTTATCACAAGCTCGCGCACGATTTCGACGGCGCCGCACGGAGGGCTTGCATGACGTCCTTCATCGCGTTGGTGCGCATCCGCAACCTGCGAAATCGGCTTTTCGTGACGGAGATCGAGGATCTTCTGCAAAGTTTGACCGACACGGAATGCGGTTTGAAGGATGGTGACTGGACGAGTGCGATGGACCTGCTTCGTGAGCGCGCCCAGACGCTGTCGGATGGCGCCGACTGTCTTTGCGAGAACGATGGCTTGCAGGACGCCGAGGTCGATACGATAACGAATAGGTGAGGGCGACTCGAGTTTTTTGTGCCTGCCATAGCGAGAGAGAGAGAGAGAGAGCCACGTTCACAACAACCGAGAATGTTTTTTAATATTTACAACGACGGGCGCGGCGCGACCTCTCTTTTTTTGATCGGGACATGTTTCGGATTGCTGGCGATACACGAGTACGTTGTCTCGCGTGGAGAGTGGAAGGCGACCATCGGTGAACGAAATCCCGATACGGACTCGGAGTGCAAAGTTTCGCGCGAGTACATCTCGTCCGCCTTGGAGGCTCGTTGGTTGGCGCGAATCGCGAAGCCGTCGTACGACTGGTCTTCCGTCCTTCGGTCGAACGCCGTTTTCGTGCCGTCCGCTTGGACGGGTTGCACCGCGCTACTGCAGGATCGTTCGAGCGTCACTCGCTGGTTGAACGAATCGAGGAGTCCAGAAAACGCAACGTTTGGGAGAGACGTCTTTTCGATTCACACTTATCGAAACTCTTGCGACCACACGGCGATCGACGTGCCGATCGAGCCTTTGGCGGCCCTCCTGCGCAACCCTCACGCGTTGTGCATCGCGAACAATCGGAATCGAACGTTCGACACGACGCATGTGCTTCACGGAAGCGCCCTCGCTTCATCGCGAAGACGACCGAACGCTGCGTTGCACCTCTATCTAATGTATGACCGTCCGCCTTTCGGTAGCTCGTTTCTTCTACGCAACGGCGTGGTCGATATAAACAATCTTGCGGGCGCGCGGATATGGGTATGGGTACGGTTCGGCCAGTTTGGCAAGATGCTTCGCGAAACCTTCGGATCGGTTCCCGGCGTCGCGTATTACGAAATGGGAGCGCTTTCTCGCGGAGACCGCGCGAACGGCGGCGATCCGTTTCGACACCTCAAACAGAATTCGCGATCGCACGATATGGTGGCGCTGCACGTGCGGATCGAGGATGATGAACGGGAGCGCGCGCTGTTGAGCGCATTGGAGAACGATCCGGAAGCGATCGCCTTGGTGGACGATCTATATTACGGTGCAACAGAGAGCGATCGTGACGGCCGATTGATTTTTAGAGGCGATCGCACCTTGCTCGAGGCGTACAACCTTTTTTTTCGATTTCGAAAAGCGGGGATACGAATGCACGGTTGGGTATGGTAGCGCGCTTCGAGCCGTTCAACATAGCATAACGACCCATTCGCATTATTTACAAAGATTTACAACACGTTCGACCCCGCCCCTCGTCCGCGTTCGTCTCGACACGTAAAGAGCATGGTCAAAACTCGGACTTTTCCGAGACCTCTCGCATGCTTCTGAGGCTGGCAAGTATCTCGGCGTTCGTTCGATCAAGGCGTCGTGACTTGTGGCGGTCCACCGTTGCTATCAGCGTTCGCAGCGTTGGGAGATGTCGGTTGGTCGTAAGTCCGAAACAGCGTATCGCGATCGCAAAAAACCACTCCGAGGTTTCGTGTCGCAGGGGACACACCGCGCATCGAACGCTCTGCGGCGTAAGGGACTCGCCGTCCGCGATCTGCTTGAAGTATTTTGAGATCGGTCCGTACCGGTGAGGATTCGCGAGCTGGCACAACGCTATTCCGAAGCCCCATACGACCACGGTCTCGTCCGCGGATCTGTGTCGATCGGATCTCACGCTGTAGGTGGTCATGCGTTCGGTCGCGTCGAGCTCGGAGACGACCCCGGACGTGTCGAGCAGCTTTACGCTGACACGATCCCTCGATTCCACGCACAAGCCGCAATTTTCCCATTTGAAATCGACCTGGTACATTTTGAAGAACCTTTTCAGACGCAGCATCGCGACGAGGGTCAATCGAGCGAGCTGCACCAGCTCCAGCTCTCGGTACTCGAACGACGCTCCGAGATTGCGGACGAAGCGACCGGCGTCGATGTCGGCGGCCACCATCAACTGCGCTCCCCAAATCAAACGATGCGCGACGCTCGTCACCGCGTGACGCGCTTCGACTTCCAAGATCGACGCGTGCTCGCGACTGGTCGCTCGACCTAATGGCGATGTCGCCTCCGCGTCGTTGGACAGCTGGGTGTTCTCCACCACAAACCGGTCGTCGCAGCAGAAGCTTCGAACCTCTCGCACGACGCTCTCCCGCATCGACCTCCTACTATCAAAGGAAGCCTCCTCCCCAACAAACGCGTGTCCGAAGTCGTTTTTTGTCACCACCTTCAAAGCGAAGCCGTTTTCGCGTTCGCTAAATCGAGCGCCGGATTCTCCGATCAAGGTGTAAGGCCATACGGTGCAGCGCCTGCCGATGTGAAGTGGCGAGCTCGCTCGAACGAGTTTGGCATCGCTCTCGTGCAGGTTTATGGTTTCCGGTGCTAGATCGCGAAGATTTCGTTCGCGAACGGGCGTCGAAAAGTACTCCTTCAGGTTCTGCGCCAAGCGACAGGTCGCCTCCTTGGTGAGATGGGCGTTCAACAGCGTCAGGCGTCGCCGCGAGCGAGCGTGCTTCGAGTTTCGACAGAGCGGTTTCCCCATCCGATCGGAGCTGCGAGAGGGACCGTTAACCGATCCGTTCGACGCGAACATCGACGCGCGTATGAATCGATTCGATCGATCTCACGTGGACGCTCGACGGCTTGGGCCGTTCGCGAACCGTCGATTCGACGCGATTGTTCGACCCGGTACGAGAAGAGCTGGCGGGCGGATCGAAAAAGCGGAGAAGCTCTCTATCTTGCGCACTCCCCGGTGTCGTGGGTCTGCGATCGGTCGATCGAAAGGCACGTGCGGCGAGCGAGCTTGATCGACGGTGTGTTGTAATGGTGCGCGTTCCTCGGCGCGATGTTCAACAATCTTACGTATCTCAAGGGCCAGCTCGCCTCGCAAGGCGAGATCCCCGCACACCGAGTGGTGGGTCCGTTCATCTTTCCGATGCACATGTTCTGTCCGGTGTATTGCGCTTCGGCAGCGCGAATCATGGGACTCTACCGAACGCGCACCCGACAGTCGGACGAGAAGGAGTCCGGAAACGCCCGGAAGGTGATGCACCTCCTCTTTCGCATGGTGGCGACGTGGGTGAAACTCGCAAACGACACGCGGTCGGATTACGCAAAAGATTTCGAGCGGGAGCACCTTCCCAAGGTGGTGGTGAAATACGTCTGCGACAAGACCACGGACGCCGTCGAGGCGGACGGCCGCTTGAGAGCGTTGTTCGCCAGCGGCGCGTCGGCGTGGCTCGAGGGATACGAGGTTTTTCGGTACATGCTCATATTCTTCGTCTTCGACGAGGCGTCGGATGCCGGGGGAGGGATCGATGAGGAGGAGGAGGCCGCCGAGGAGGAGGGTTTCGCTTCATCGTACCGACCGCAGGTGGATAATTCTCTGATCGACATATTGGAGGAAAATTTGAAGACGTTCCAGCACAAGGAGGAGGCGCATCTCAAGAACACGAATCCGGCGAGCATGATGCAAAGCAAACGGATGAAAATTGACCAACAGAATCTGTTTCGGGGACACTTCGAACATTCGACCGACGCCCTCGACAGCGAGATGTCCACCGACCTGTCCTTCGTGCCTCTGAACTGCAACCAGATGCACGAGATCATGTTCGCTTTCCTGCACAAGGTGCCGGAGGTCGTGCGCGTCGAGCATCTCGGCGCCGACGACATCACGCCGCGACATCTGTTTCGGCCCGACAAGGATCATCAGAACCGCCTGTCGCATTACGAGCGGGTCTGTCCGAGGATCGACTGGGCGCGTTTGCTGGTTCCGACGGAGGGGGGGCAAAAGTACGCGTGGAATCTTCGGAATCCGTATGTCATTCAGGTGTCCCTGTCGGAGTTTACCTCCGTGGTGTGGGAGCGGAGCATTCAGCCGCGTTTCTTTGGCGAGAACGGGTATCGCGCGGAGGGCGACGCGGAGGTGGAGTCCGAAGGAGGGTCGGTCGGGTCGATCGCGGGGCACGACTTGATCGACTCGCAGGCGGAGCATTCCTCTCGGTTGGACGAGGATTCGGACAACGAGTCGATGTCCGAAATTTCGCACGGAGGCGCGGAGGAGCCTTCGGCATCGAGGGAGAGAGACGGTATGGGCTTGTTGCGACGCCTGGAGCGCATGACCGATGACGAGGGGCCGCTGTCGGAATCTTCGGTCGCGAAGCAGGTGTGCGCCGCCAGATACCTCTCCGAAAGGGTGCGCCTGCGATTGGAGCGCACGCTGGGGGGCTCCGCCGCGGGATCCGCTCGGTCCGCGGGCAGACGGAGCGCACCGACGGTCGTTCGAGCGATCGGAACGACCGAATTCTCCTTCGGCACCTTCGACCCGGATCAGCTTTTTGAAAAGATGTTGGAGGTGCAGCGATCGGTCGGTGTCCCGAACCCTCGAAGCGGTTTGTACGTCGCTCGGGAGGTGATGGGCAAATATTGGTGCGAGTTCGAGAGGACCACGGAGGACTCGCCTTGGGAGGAGGCCAAGGACGCCTACCAGAATCGGCTGAACGCGCTTTTGAGGAGTTTTTTCGTGTGCGTCCTCTGCCCGAGATCGAGGCGTCTGCGAAAGTTGCTGCCGATGCCCGCCGCTCTAGAGAAAGGCTTGCGGCCCTTCATGAGCGCGCTCGACGATATCAACCCGGACTCCGAGAGCGAGCAGCGAACGCTACAGGTGCCGGGTGTCAAGTACACCCACGCGGAGCTTTCGATGGGGATGAATTACGTTGCGGATTTTTGGGCGTACCTGGACAAGGCGGTGCGCGTCAACTGTTTGCATTATTTGGGTATGCTGCTACATCTGTGCTACACCTCGGTGTACGCGACGCCCTTCGACGAGTACAAGAGACTTCCGCACGTCTGGATGTCGGGTCTGCACTCCGTGGGAAAGTCCTTTCTGGTGGACGAGGTGGTGAAGGTTTCGCTTCCGGAGGGCATGACGGAACGTCTCAATCGCGAAACTCCCGGCGCCGCGCACGTGAGCGACACCAGCTGCACCGAGATGCACAAAACGTACAAAGCGAAGATTTTTTCCGAAACGCTGTTGGAGCAAATGGGGATCGGCAAGTATTCAAAAAACGTGGACGCCAACGCGAAGTTGAAAGCCGAGATGACGGGGGACGATATCATGCTCAAGCGCTCGAAGAGGAACGAGAAGACGGGCGATTACGTGATGGAGGAGTGCAATCCCAAGTGCCGCGAGCTCGTCGTGTTCGTGATGAATCAGCCACTGCAGATGGTGCGACGCCTCGAATCGTCGTGTCCGTCCTCTGTAGCACGGCCACGTGAACCGGTCGGACACCCTCTCGCGTGTCGAGGACCGAAGCTCGAACCGAGGGGCGGCGTCCGTTCTTGTCGGGGTCGCGCTCGGGAATGCTGATGGGGGATGAGGGGGGTGGGGGGCGGGGAGTTGAGCAGGTGGAGCCAAATCTGCAATCGCGCGGTCTGGATTTGTTGCCCGCGCGTGTCAACCGCGTCACGCACAACATGATGTCCGCGAAACTCGAGACGCCCCTCACGCGAGTGTTCGGCGAGGAGTACGCCATCTCCGACACCGACACGGAGAGAGAGAGAGAGAGACAACGGCTGGACGAGATCCGCGAGTGGTCGACCAAAGAACTAAAAAGCTACGGACAGACCGAATACTCTTGTGAAAGGGATGTTCGTCAACGGTTGTTCTACTTCGGCGCGATGTATCAAGCGGCGGTGCGTATGAGGCTCTGTTTCGGAGTGGACGTGTTGGAGGTGGAGGGCAGGCGGGAAGCCTTCTCGAAAGCGTTCATGTCGATTCCTCTGATGACGCAGGATAAGCTGACCCGTCGACTGGAGGACGTCAAGAGTTTGGCGTACACTCTGACCGTGCACGCGGCTGTGTGGCGGGTCTTCGCCAGCGCCGACAGCCCTCATGTTCGCGCGAACCTGTTCGACCCCACGATGTTACAGGAGGTGGACAAGAACGCCGTGTGCTCTGCGTCTGTAGCCTTACACGCTTTCAGCGCGGTGGTGAGAACCCTCATCAACGAGCCCATGCGGATGATGATTTTCTACTCGCGGTACTTGCTGCTCAGCGAACGGGGCGTTCCTCCGACGCATCCTGCGCGCGAGACCGCCTTCATCGATAACCCGACGAGCGAAACACTCCTGGATCAGGAGTACTACGTTCTGGTGACGCATCAGAAGGGCGTGTCGAATTTCACGGGTAAGGGAAACAAGGCGGACAGTAACGTGAGAGACACGTTCCTTCACGACATGCTGAACTTTTACCAAGCACCCGAAAACCTGCGTCGCTACGGGAAGGACACCATGACGTTGGAGTACGCGCGCGCCCTGCTGGAGGATTTCGAGACCACGAAACTTTTCACGATTCGCGATTGCGTGCATCAGAACGCCGTGTGTCGCGCCCTGTGCGTGAATAAGCAGCACGCGAAGACGGAGGGCTTCTCGTTCGACGCCTTTCGTATGGACGACGACGGTCTGTCGGTCGGTCGAATCGTGGAGCGTGTCTTCGACGCGAACACACGAGCGCAACGAGTTCTGCTGTGCGAGCCGGCGGTTTTTTCTTGTGAGGACGAGACCGACCTCAGCGTTCCGCAGTTGCCGCAGCACGTGGACGTTCCCGTGCATTCGGCGCGATGCGAGCTGATGAGGCAACCGGAGCTTGTGCCGGTGAGCGCTCTCTCTCTCTCTCTCTCTCTCTCTCTCTCATTTTCTCGCGTTCGTGCGGGTGTTGCTTGGCGCGTTTTTTACACGAATTTGGAAACTGCAGGAGGTGGAGGTCATGAGCGGGATCCGCGATCCGCGATTGTTAAGTCGGATGCATGTCGGGTGTACGTGCTTCCGTTCGTGCGGGTTTAAGAGTCAAACTGAACTCATGGAAACCAGACCTCTCGAGGACCAAGCGTTCGACAAGCGGATGCTGCAGATGCGGCTACTGGAGCGTATTCCGAACGGTCCGCACGACTCGGAAAGTTTGCGAAGGGTCTACCGGCTGCTCGTCGACAAGCACCACCCAACGCTTTGCAGCAAAACGAGCGTGCTCAGATCGCTGGATGAAAACAACGACGGCGCGCGTTATCCGGTATCCGACGCGACGTCTATCGTTCGCACATACAAGACCGCGACGTCGGATAGAAGGACTCCGCAAAGCGTTCGGTGGGCGTCGATCTACTTTTGAGCGGCGAACATGAACTCGAACGTGTGCGCCATTCTTTTAGAGGGTAACAGTGTAGTACGCCGGTTCTCGATGTCGCACTCGGTTACACAGTAACAAGCATAGTGAAAGTATATATATGTGCCCCTCACAGCAAGGGACGATTCGAATAGGGTGACGGAGTTCGTGCATCCGATCGCGATAAAAATGAACCCCAAACCTGCAGACGCCTCGCGGTCGCCGCTTTCCAAGGCGATGCCGTACGTGTCGTTTTCGTGCGCGACGGTCGTATTTTCTACGAGCATTGTCGTGTTCGTCGGATTCAATGATGCGTACAACAACATCGTCGATTGCGACGTAGACGGCGCGTCCATAGACTACAAAACCGATAGGCAGGCGATGCAGCTGCGATTGCTGAGCATCGTGTGCATGGTCATCAGCTTCGTCTCTTTTGTGTACCACTTCTTCACCGTCCTCGGTCTGCCTGTTAGACACGATAAGACCGCGCCAATCTTTAAGGTGTGGGTGATCGGTGGGGAGATCAGCGCCATCGTCGTCACAAATCTGACCGTATCGTGCATCGTCAGTTATTACGGTTACCCTTTCACGACACTCAGCGATCTCTACGATTTGGGAACGACCTCACAGACCGCCGTTGTTTTTAAAGACTGCGGCGTGTCCAAACGTGACGAGCTTTACACCGTGTGTCTTATTGTCCAGCTCCTGTTCTCTTTTATTGTTACCACTTCCGGGTTCGTAGTTCCCGGAGTGGTAGCGATTTGGAGTGTGAAGCCCGAGGGGAGGCATATCGTACGGGCAGACAAGCTGACCGGTCAAATGCAAACCGCCAAAACAGGTTCAAAGCCGTTTGAGTCGTGGCTCGTTGTCGTATGCACGGCCATCGCGTTCTCTATGAGCTGCGTAACCATCGGTGGTTTCTCGGAAGCGTACGACGACCTCAATAAATGCGACGTGAAGACTTCTTCCACGGATTACAAATCTGAAAAGCAGGCGGTGCTGTTTATGGTGGTCGGCACGACCTGCTTTGTTGTTGGCGCTCTGTCGTTTTTTTACCGCGTGATGCTGATCGTGCAAATGTGTCTTTCCGAGGAAAACGCATATGAGAAACCGCCAGGAAGGAAGATGCGAATGGCGATGCTGATGGGAGAGTTTTGTACGATGAGCTTTTCGACCCTCACGATCGCGTGCGTGGTTTCGTACTTCGTGTATCCCTTCACCACATTGAGCGACCTGTACGATCTGGTCGGTCACTCGCAAACCGATATTATTTTTGACGACTGCGGCATTCCGAAAAGAGACCACGTGTATTCTATATGCCTGATTTTGCAACTCGTATTTTCGACGACGGTGTCGACGCTCACTTTCACCAAGGAGGCGGTGGTCATGATGTGGCACACGAAAGCCATCGGGACGATTTTTTTGGGTGACGACGCCTCCACATCAAGCGGTATGAGCGTCGGCCTAAAGTCGAGTGATGATTAGATTGCATCGCAAGCTTGCAGATCAGACTGCTGCGTTTCTAAATGCTTCGGTGTAAGCAAGCCACGCGATTCACGGAACTTGTGTCTATCGGTGACCACTTGATGTCGGCTGCACACAATATAGCGACGCATCAAGTATATATATATATGTGTATTTGATACCAAACATGTTCAACGGTTTGTACGCAAGACGGCGTATGTCGCGTGCGGCCGTTTCGTTCTTTTTCCGAGAGAAAGCGTATTTCTTATACATATTAGCACGCTATGAATGTGTTCGTGAAGGGCTGCCCGACGTGGGACGGTCACACAAAAATCGCTCGCCCGCTGCGGTGGATCGGGCTCGTCGAATGCGCGTCCGAGGGTTTCTTCCGAAATGTGAGAGCTCGCTGCGATTGAGTGGAGACCGATGCGGAAGGCTTCGAGAAGGTGTAACATTTCCCACGTTTCAATATGAAATATAGAGTGCTTCCGTGCAACATGAGCGCCGCGATAGTCACGCTGATGTAGAGTCCGACACTCATGACGGCGCTGTGAGTTTAGGAGCGTGCGAAAGGTATATATATGTACAATCGCCGATCTCGTCTGACTATCGAGCGCTGGCTTCTTCAGAGAGACGGTGCCCGTTCGAGTGTCCGTCTCGCGAATCCGCGACGACGAAATGAATCCGGATGAGGCTTTTTTGGTGGTGGTGGACGAGACGGGATCTCTCGTGGAGTTACGCGATCCGTTTCATCGTCGCCGACCTTACAAGGTCGTCATGCAACTTAGCGGCGACGCGAAGACGGAGTCCGAATATCACGAGGTGTCCATATTTGATCGCGATCTCGCCGGTTTTTTTGTCAAAAAAGCATCGTCGGCCGAGGGCGACGACGTGCACCGTTTCAGCGCGGAATGCTTCGTCAACGGCGCGACGACCGGAGATGTGTCCGTGGTATTCGCGGCCGTTCCTACTCACGACGCACCCAACCTCAAGATGATACTTCCCTATATCGTGGATGTCAAAAGTTTTTGCGTGCTTGCGTACGACACGCTATCGAGCACCGTGTGCGGCGTCTGCGTGTTTCCGGACGAATGCATCACGAAGCAGCTATGGCCGCGTGTTTCTTCGTGCATGGGGAGCACGTACGCCGACGGGTACACGGTGATCAAACTGCCCAACATCCCGAACGTGGACTGGAGCACCGTCGACGCAAAATCGAAGTTGGAACCTTTACGGGACCGCGCGGGTCACGTGCTACGTGGAATATGCGCGCACCGTGCGCTGATAGACTCTTTGAAGGCGTACGTGTTTGACGAAATCGATCACATGGGCTTCTTACAGACAAAGGACGCTGTCGAAACTTATTGCGATCTATGCGTAGACGAAGGATCCGTTCGAATGGTTCGCGAGGAAGATTTTTGCGCGATATACCGAAACGACGCGGGGTCCGAATTCTATTTGATCGTGTACATGCGCCTTCCGGACGCGATCGAGGATCAACTTTTTCACCTGCTCGTGGACAACGCCTTAACTCGCGATTGGAGTGGTTGGGTGCGTTCCGACGAGATCGTCAACGCACACCGTTACAGCGAGGCGCGTCGGAAAGCCGTGGGGTCCTACTGCTTTCGAAAGTTGCTCGAATGTGACGTTTTCCGTGATGTCACGGAGGGTCAAAAGTGCAAGATGTGCTCGTCTTTGGAATACCGAAGCGTATCGTACAACATACTGCTTTCGGAATCGAACTCCTTCCTCAACGCGAGAAAGAATCTTCGTCACACCTGCTTTTACAAAAACTCGTACAACCTGAACATGTCGTCGGGATACGTGCTATGCGAGATCGGCAAGAATCCGGTATCGTCGACGGCGCTCCCCCGCTTGGCGACCTGCCAACGGGAGATCCCGTTGCTCGCGAAGAAGCCGTCTCTCGCGACGGCCGTTCCTCGTTACCTAGGTGACGAGCTCGCTTTCTCCTCGTACATACATTTGTTTTCGAAAAAACGAGTGACGGACCTCGACACTTACATCGTCAATTTAACACCGGTAAACGCGCTCGTTCCAAAGTTTCGATTCGAGAGAGTTGAATGACACCGTCTTTTTCTCGTGCCGCATTCTGTCGACGAAGCACGAAAGAACGTGGACGTCATGCTCTCCGATGCGGCGCTGGATCGCGTGTACGCCTTAAAGGAGATGCGGATATATGTGTGTAACCTCGTTCTGACGGCCATCTTCACCGTCGACATAGATCTCGCGGCGTTTGCCCAAATTGTGGGGGGCGCGTACCGACCGCGCAAGTTCGCGGCGGTCCGATTCCGTGTGAAACAGCCAAAGTGTACTATGCTCGTCTTCAAGAGTGGGAAATGCGTCTGCATCGGATGCACGAAAGTGACGCACGCGGAGGCGGCGATCAATCAATGCTTCCGACACATCTGCAAGATCGATCGCACCGCTAAAATTTCAAAGATACAAGTGCAAAATATCGTGTCGCATACGAATTTGGGAAAGCGAGTCGATCTTCTCAAAATGTCAAAAGAGCACAGTATGAAGACAAATTACGATCCCGAGCTGTTCCCCGGACTGCGCATGAGTTTGCGCGAACAGAACGCTCGAGCCTGCGTGTTCTTTCAAGGGAACGTCGTAGTGACCGGATGCAAAGATTTCGAAACGCTTTTCCGCGTGTGGCAAATCGTGAAAGAACGAATTCAGCCATACGTCGAGAGCGTGGCGAGCGCAGATCCGAATATCGCGACGAACGCTTCCGAACTAAACCACAGCTCCTGTTCTATTCAAAGGCACTTGGATCGCCTCACGTACAACGAAGACGTATGAGCCGAGACACTCGGGAAGACGCTTTAGACATCCTCGAGCTTCGAGAAAAACGCGCGCGTACGGATGTTCACTTCGGTGAGGCGGCGATGGGCACGAGAAAAAAGAAAAAGGAAAAACCACGCCCGTCGGGCGTATGAGTGAATTAATTTCCTCGGCCCTGCTCTGGGCCGGTGGGCATGAGAGGTCGGGAAGGTTCGCGAATAAACGGCGAAAACGGTATATCGCGAAACCCGTGAGACGGGTCGGGTTTATAATGAAACACCGACTATGTATAAATACGCGTGGGATATATAGATTCGAATCGATACCGACCGTGCCGATCCGAGAAACGGCTACGTGTAACATCATGTCGGCTCCCGTTCCTCGTCAACCTGTATACTCGGGACCCTTGCCGATGCCCGGCATACGAGTGGGCGCACCCGCCGTGGGAGGAAGCTTGGCAACCTCCTTTTCGCAGGCTTCCCCGATGGGATCTCCGCTAAGCAACATGTCCTCCGGTCCCACCGTCGATCCCGCTTCCCCGTATCCTCCGAACTCGAGTCCGAGCCTTTACAACAAAGGGAGCCAGCCGGGTATGTTCTGGGCTCAGGAGACCATTCCCCAGATGTACCTGCACAAGCTTTCCATGAGTTCGATAGAGACCAGGGACACGGAGTTCGACGCCCTCGTGAAAGATTTCTGGGAAGATATCACAAAAAACGTTCGCGGTGATACCATCTCAAACACCCCGGCATGGCCGTTGTTCGCGCTCGTTATAGATCGACAGACGAGTCTGGTCGGGGCTTCCGATGTCACCAATAAGGACATCTTAAAATTTAAAGGTATGACGGGCCAATTTGTCACTTGGAACGCGCTCCACAAGTATCTCATGGCGACCGACGATGCGAAGCGATTGAGGCACGGCTTACAGACCGAATTCAAATGGACGGAGGGCGACACGGACGAGCGCAGGTATATCAAGGTTATGTCGGACGCCATCATCTTACGTATCAACTTTGTAGGAATTTTGAAAAATATACCGACGGGTGGTGTCGGTAGTACGTCTGTCAGTATGAACGTGATCGCCGGCGGAAGAGTGACGATGGTGAACCATTGGGGGGTCAACTGTTTAGAAGGCACGAGATTGTATTTTTTGATAGTGATAGGACCGTCCGAGAAGGAAGGGTCCAGTCCCGACGACAAGCGCATGAAAATCATACCTTACGCCAATCCGTATTCCAACGAGCAACCATCACCGGGGATACCGCTCGACTTAGAAGTGCGTAACGACGTGGACAAGGATTTACAAAACTACGTGCTACGAGCCATCTCCGTTGGGAGATGTCTGCATGCTACCGCCAACATTCGGATGAATAACCGCGTACACGAAATCCGTAAGGACCCACGGGGCAGAACATACATGCGGTACACCACGCAGATTAGTCAAAATATAAACTTGAGAAACTTGGGCAAGATCGAGGTATATGTCGGCATATAGACCGATTTTGTGTACACGAAGGGTGTAACGTTAGACATTTTCAAGTTAACCGTCGATGTATGGAATGTCTCTCTCTCTCTCTCTCTCTCTTGTTTTATTTTCAAGCGCATGCGGCCGACGAGCAAACAAGTTGTAAAGATCCGAACAAACGCGTATACGCGCGTACGCGGACACACACACACATATATATATACACATTCGTCGAAATTTGTGGTGCGGTTATAAGGAGAGGTGATAAGAGACCATGTCGACATTCGATTTCGGCGCTACGCGTCCAAAAAACATCGACCAGAACGTGCAGGGTTCCGCGGGCGGCGCAAAAATACGAAGCAATATGGATTCGCTGCTGGGCGCGGAACTGGTGGAAATATCGCTGACCGGGCCTATCGACGAGATCGCGGCCGACATCGTATGCGATGGCTTTTTCAAGGCTACTCGACGGAAACAGGCCTCGGTCATGTTTTTCATCCACTCCACGGGAGGATCCGTGGCGGCAGGAAAACGCATACTGGACGCGATGAGGGTGTACAGGAAAGTCGTACACGGCGGTGTACATACACACGTCGCGGTGCAAGCCATGTCTATGGCCGCCGTCCTTTTCTTGTACGGAGACTATCGCACCATGTGCAAAACGGCCACCTTGATGTTGCATCAAGTGAGCATTCGTGATACCGTTACGTGTTCGCGAACCGCGACCGACAGCGCCTCGTCAAGCGCGTATCACACAAAGCTCAATTCGGAGTTGTTCGAGATCGTGGCGAGTCGTTGCCTCCTCACGATGGAAGACTTGCGAAGGCAGGCTTTTGCGCAGGATTGGTACGTTTGTGCGGAGGATGCCGTCAAATCAAAAATGGTCGAGTGTGTGTTGGATTGCTCGCCGTATACAACGATTCAATTGAGTTGCAAACTCGACATACACGAATAAGGACAGTCTCGCGTTAGCAAGCAAATTAGAAGCGCGCGAAAATCGTCGCGTTCGTATTCTTACATTTAAAATGTGGAAGGGCTCTCCCGCACGTTCGCGTCCGGTGTTCACGCACACGGATTGCGATGTACGAGTTTGGAGCCTTCGTCGTTTCTATCATGCCTTCTCAATCCTCGTTGTCCGAATTTAATGTGCTCTCGCTGCTCGTCGGCTTCTTTACGGTTTTTTTAGGTTTATCCGGTTTGGGCGTCTTTTTCTCTGGCTGCGGTTTCGGTTTGGGTACGGTGAGCGCTAAGAGGCGCGGGCTTCGTGAACTGATAAGTCGTTCGGACGCGTCGGGCATATCCAAGGAATGCACGTAGGCGCCGCTTACGATATTGGCCGCCATCGTGAAATCTCGCACGGTGAGCTTGATTCGTTTGTCCTTGACGCTGAGCGCGGTTCCCATGACGAATATGTGATGAAGATACTTGGACGCGGTCTCTTGAAGCACGCGCACGGCTTTGCCTTGCATTCGCAGGGGACCGTCGGTGCAAACGTCACCGAGAATCTCCTTGAGGAGTCTGCAAAAGGCGGCTTTCGGAATGATGTTCTTGTCGCGTTTCTGTAATCGTCGGATTTCCAAAAGCGCGCCGGTGCCTGGCTTCTTTCTTCGTTTCTTCTTGATGGCTAGTTCGATGTCCTTCGAAGGTTGCGGTTGTTGCAGCGCGCTCTTGGAAGCGTCGCTCAGAACGTGCCTGAACGCCTTGCCGTTCTTAGAGGGTGCGACCTGTTTGATTCGTGGCATGATGAACGTTGTGCGCGAAGTGCTGCTTCGCGTGCGCTCTGGCGGTTCGAAAAAAAACAAGAGTTGTCGGAATGGCTGCTTATGCGTACGAATCGTCTCGCCTTCTGCCGCAAACACGTTGACGCGGTGCTCGCGGTGTATATATACTTCTTGGTTATACCGCCGCGATACACTTTCTGTTCGTTCAAGGAAATCGCGGGAGGTATTCGCGGAAGTGGTGCACGGGATTGGGATATTTCTCACGCGTACTCGATAACTATCAGCTTTGGGGCGTATATATATATATATGCGCGAGAAGAGCTGCAGGCTTTTAATCCTCGCCGTGCGACGACCGTCTTCAATTTTCGTCGGTTGGGTTATGACTACGCTCGAGAAAACGCTTTTGAAGATCGTTTCCGCGGCCGCTTTTCTTTACGCCTTGTGTAATGTGGTGGTCGCATTCTCTCGTGCCGTATGATAGCGGAGCGCATAAGACGTCTCAACTGCTCGACGCATCTTGGTTTACGCATCCGATTCACGGCGCTTGTCAAGACGCGCAACCGACAGGTTGCCGTAGTATGAATGCATCAGAACCGCGTCCCGACAAGTTTCCATCAGAACATCGACGTCGAAGCACCTTCGAGCTTCGTATGCAATCGGACTGTAAGAAGGACGAATCGATTGTACGAAAGCGAAAACGACCATGGACCGTTGAGTCCGACGACACGGCGAGACGCTCTAAGTCGACCCACGCCCCTCACGGGCATCGATAGAATGCGCGCACCGTCGGAGAACCCTACTGAATATTTTGCGGACGGCGATCGTAAATATCGTCGACGAAATGCGAATTACACGAACGCCTTAAAGAAGAACATACGCCAGATAAAAACTCTATGCTCACCCAGGAGAGTCCATTGTGTCTAACGTTTTTCGCGCTACTCCTCTTCGTTTTGCTATTCGTGGTCATGTGGCGCATGGCGTGGTTTCCCGAGTACTATTTCCATCTTCATTCAAACGACGTCGTTTTCTTTGACACCTATCGACTGAACTCCCGCGACAAAGCGATATCGGCGCTCGTCGCGAATTTCCTTCTCACGGCGATCAACGTGTACGTTCGGCGCACAGTGTCGTCATGGCAGATCAATTACATCAATTCCCCTCACATTCCCCGGAGTGAACTGCAATCCTCCGTGCACATACAACTGACCATACTATTTTACACGCTGTTCGTGTGCCTTTCCGGTGCCATCAACATATTCCTAATCTTCTCTAATTTCTGGTTTCTGATAGCGCAAACAACGTCGACCGTCCTCGTCACGATGATCACGACCCAAATCTTTTTACGCGAGAAGGCGTTGGCGGAGACCTTCCGCCTCTCCGAAGAGCCGGATCGAGCAGCGATGATCGCCGAACCATCGGAGAACGCGCGGCCTTTGGAAAAGCGCTCCACGTCTGTTCGGGCCAACGCGATACCCGATATTTCGTGGATACCTAGCGTCGACGAATCGCTCGTCGCGAGGATGGCGCGGAGTTCAAACGAAAACGCCTCCTCGATTCGTCGCGGGGTATTGCACATCTGACATTTCGACGAAGAGCTACTCTTGTATGACGATTTGACCCGTTTCCGAGAGCTGGCACGTGGTTGTCGAACTTCGGCGACCGTCGCAGGCGGACACCGCGCTCAAGCTTGTTTAGGCCCCGCGATAAGGGAACCTTTATAAAGGTAGCACAAAAAAAAAAGTTGCCGGTTATCGTATACGTAACCTGCCTGTCTCGCTAAACTGAACAATTTATCTAAGAATTTTAGAAATGTTTGGGTGGGAATCGATAAGGTTCGGTTGTGCCTCTCTCTCTCTCTCTTAAACTAGGGGGGAGGGGGGCGTGGTCACGGAACGGTTCCTTCCCAAAATATTTTCGTGTGCATCTCAAGTTCGGATACGTCGAAAGCCTTCGCCACGTAGGCGACACCAACGTTTTTGAATAGGACGTTGATACGGCGCTAGCGTAGTTTCGTATCGATCGTCGAGAAGATTGTCGACGATGTTCGACGACTCGTCGGTTTCGTATCGTATTCGAGAAAGGCGTGTAGATGGCTCGCCCGTATACATACACGAATCTCGAAAGGAAACCGAACCGCTCGACAAGGAGATAATGGAACCTTTCGACAGACATAAACGAAGACAGGCACGCGTCGATGAAAGGTCGACAGGTGGTTGCTGCAGCGTGTTGGTGTGCACGATGATATTGATTCTCACCTGCGTCTTCGTCGTCGCGATGTTCCGGCTGCACCATTCGGCGAACGACGACGACGGCGAGGAGAGTTACGAAAGCTCCGTATCGTCCTCGTTTGCACCACCTCCCCCGTCACCGTACGAAGCTTCTGCGCCTCCTCCGGAGCCTCCCGTCGACCTCTCCGTGGAAGATTCGGTAACCGCAAACGCCGCGTTTAATGTAAAATCGTATGCGAGATCCTCACGTAATTATGTGTGGCAAAGCCTTCACAACGAAACGCTCGCCGGATCTGGTGCGAACGTGATCGGTGTGAGTGTGACCGATCGTTGCACACCATCCTGGTTTTTTGACGCGTTCTGTGTTAACCTCGAGATGCAATTCGCGAATCGCAGTATCATGGAGGAATTCATGGTCGACCGGTTGGACCGAAACGCCGATGCTCGTTTTTCACCTTTGCGAGATGCATCCACCGTCAGGGTGAACCGATGGGAACCGTCGGATTACTTCCGATGGAACACGGACATATTTCGCAACGACGATCATCGGCTCGTGGCCCATCTGCATTCCTGGTCCACGGATACGCGAGAGGTGACGTTTCTTTATCACGAGGAATCGCGCGTGGCGTACAACACGATCACCGTCGACAAGCGGTCGCGACGAGCCAAAAACGCCTCTCAGGATTTGCACGCTCTCGACATTCTCATAGTGCCGGACGCGCCTCCGCGAGAGGTCCTCGACGCCTCGCCGGTGTGGAAAGATGTTATCGATCTGCAAGCGTACGACGATCGTCTGAGTTGGATTCTTTCCGGGACGAGAGTGTCGGTCCAACCTTTTGGCGGCACGGTCGTGATGCCCGCGCAGACGCTCGCCTTTGGTCGGATTCAGAAAGACGCGCCCGTTCGAATCGTCATCGACGACATCGTTTCCACCGACTTTGTGTTCGAGTTGCAGGATACGTTTGGATACGGTCTCTGCATGCCGGCTGTAAATCGGTACGTCGCCGGAGGGGGTACTCAGAGCAACTTCGCCATGATCGCGCACCCTCATTTCGGATACTTCAGCGTCGTTTCGCGCGGGATTACTGTGAGCTCCGGCGCCAGCTTTTCGCAAATACCTACGTTGCAAATGCCCAAGACGTATTCGAGCTTGTTGACCTTTCGGCTTCCTCACGCGCCCGCCTCGGCGATCGAGGGATGCTCGTCCGAGGGCGGAAACGGTACCGTCACGAACGGACGCCAACACCGACGGTCGGTACAGAGTCAAATCGCTACACGCGCTCGAGCGAACACCACCGCTCGAGTCGTCGGTGGCGACCCGGTCGCGAACCAGGGAGAGTACGGATTCATGGTGTCAATTCAACGAGCTTACGATAAGCAGCAGAACAGCATGCACGCTCACCTGTGTGGCGGCTCCTTGGTGGCGCCGGACTTGGTTTTGACGGCGGCGCATTGCGTATATCCGAACGGACGAGACTGGCCCGACAACACCAACTGCTTCACGGACGCGCATCACGTGGACGTGGGCCGAATCACGCTGACGGAAAGCGCCGAAGCAAAATGTATCGAAGAGATCGTCATCGTCGACGTCTACATTCACCCGAAGTACGATCCGAACAGTCTTTCGTACGATTTTGCATTGCTACGGTTGGGCGCGAAGTCGTCGTATCGTCCGATTCGTATATTCGATACAGGGGACGAAAATCATCCGAAGGTGGATTTCCGTCGCATGGTGGTGTCATCTCTGGGATGGGGACACACGGCATACGCCGGTCACATGTCCGACGATTTGATGATCATGCACACCTTCGTCTACGACCGCGAGGAGTGCAAACGAAACTACGCCAACGTCGTTCTCGGCGACGGAAGCAAAGCCAAAATAGTCGGCGTCGTCTTCGACGATCACAATTTCTGCGCGTATCATAAAATCGGCAACACGGTCATCGACAGCTGTCAAGGAGATTCGGGGGGCGCCATGTTCTTTCACCACGAGGGAGAGTTTTACATTATCGGGGTGGTGTCCTTCGGGTACGAGTGCGCGTATCGGCACTCCGTAGTCCCCGGAGTTTACGCGAACGTCACGCACGTTGCGGATTGGGTGAACACGTACATGCCCGCAAGAAGAGATCTGCACGCCTCCTCTTTGTCGCGCGCACCTCTTTAAATCTTGGACGGTTTTTTTTGTACAACAGCGCGCCGAGTGTTTTACGGATTTTTTGTTAGAAAATCCAAGGTATAAATACGACCGCGGCGAGTTTTGACTCACACGAGCGGCGCCTCATGCGACGCAAGCAGCACCTCTGGGAGCGAGAGGCCAAGAAGGCTATGAACACGCTTTCGTTATACCGTAACGAGAGCATGGAACGTGGTTTCGAACCCTTAAGCGGTTTCGCCTCGTCCGAATCTCGTAAGCGTCGAACGTTCCGTACATTCATCTATATCAAAGTGCCGAGTTTGTTACTCGTGGGATTTGTTCTCTCGTTCGTTCTTTTCGGTGCACGTTTTCAACGGCTCTCGTCCTCCGTTCCGGAGATGCTTCAGACCGATCCCTCAAAAAAGGCCGCTCGCCGAGAGCTTTACGTCGGGGAGCCTTGCGTCGCCGTATGGTGCGCATCTTCGCACGTCGAACATGCGTTCGTGGAGGACGTTCGGCTCAGAGCTCGTTCCTTCTTTCTCAAACGTCGCGAATCTTCGGTCCGGTGCGAGTACGAACCGGATAACGACGCGCTTCTCGTCTTTTTCGACGCCGATTCCGCTGTTTATATCATCGACCCGATAGTCTTACCCACTCCAGACTCGAAATCGGTCATCGCATACTCTCACGTTAACGGTCATCCGGTGAAAAGGCACACCGCGGTGTTCGTAAACGGCACGTGCGCGGCGGTCGTCCAAAGCGGAGCTCGATGCGGCGAGAGCGCCCTAACGAAGCAGAAGCGCGGCACGGAAGAGCGTCGAATCTTTCGAGAGGAACGAGCGATGTGTGCACAGGTCGAGCTGGTCGAGCGAGCTCTTATAAAAACCTCCGACGATGACGATTCGGCATCTGTAGCATACAGTCGTTTCGTACAAAATATTCGCACGGACGCGGTGTTCTTACCTTGATCGCAGACGGGAACGTGCGGCGGCCAAATCGAAGAGAGAGAGAGAGAGAGACTAACGATTCGCGGCGATAACATCCGAGATGCGTATTTGATATGCATGTGTATATATATACAACGAGTGTGTCCGCTTAATAGTCGTGGTCGTAAACTTTTTATCAAGCTTTGCGTACGTAAGCTTCCTACGATCATCGTGCGCGTCTAAAACCTGCTTCGTTGTTTGCGTTTCTTCGGAGGTCGATATGCTCGCTGACAAAGCTGTATGGGCGGATTTTGTGGATGCGAGTACCGACTTAGCCGCGATGAAGCGGTTTGTCGATACGCGACCTGAGGGCACTGAAGCGCACCACATCTTGCTAAAGGTGCACGAAAAAGCAACCGAAATATGTGTACCTACCGAAGAGTCGCTCGAGGTAATACACCAAAAAAGGAAGACGCATATCCGGCGGACGACGCGAAGTGTAGAATTGTTGTTGCAGACGTTGATGCTCGAGGCATACATCACAAGTCCCGCCGAAAATGCGCCGACGGACGAGCGTCGAAAGTTTAATACGAAGCTGTTATTTTCGTTTCTCGGTTATGTAAAGAAGGAGGAGCATAAAGCCTCACCGGACGAGGTTCGTACTTATCGAGGCTTGTACGATAGCGAGGCAACCGAAGAGTGGCAGATCGTCCCGATCTGCGATTTCGTACACGTGTTTCGCTTTTTCGGCCGCTTTTCGAATGACGATACCTCAAAGATCGCCCAGCTTCGGTTTCATCTCAATCTCGGCCGTAGAGTGTTGAACTTGATATGTTCGGTCGACCTCGCGGATATGAGTGAGTCACATTTGAAAACTTTAATAAAAAAAGACCGCTTCGTTCTTCGATATCTCTTGAGCGACGCGGCGCGATTGAGCGCGGCCATTAACTGCGCGCATTGGCTGAAGGTGGAAGGCGTCGCACTGGTTCCTCGTGAACAGATGGCAAGCTTTTCGCAACTAACAAATGCTATTCACGATTACGATGGACACGGTTACGACGAGATTTATTTCTCCACGATTCTGCGAATACGCGAAAAACTTGAAGCTGATGCTCATCAGCAAGCGGTTATGGAAGGGTACAAGAGGGAGCTCGTCAGTGTGCAAGCGGGGATGGTGGAGCATCCCGGGTTGCGCTTATGGAAGACGCATGCTTCCGCAACCGAGCCGCAAACAGAACTCGGTGGCGATATATCTCTTGGTTCAATTGAGGTTGATTTAACTGGCGAAGAAGTAGAGAATGCCTTTGATGTGAAGAAAGTTAAAGACGAGCTCCAAAAGAAGCTGGGTGCGAGTTTCGAAACTATTTTAAGCAGACCTGGAGACGTAGTGAAGCTAGACGCTACCACGCACACAGAGGTGATAGCACCATCAGATAAGGGACCGTCGACGCCCTTCTTGAAGAGTTTATATAGCACTTTAAACTCGGTATTATCTCAATACGACATAGCGACTGATATACCTGCGAGATGTTGTCAAAATAAAGAAATTATTATTGGAAAGTACGGGGACGTGTATTATTCCGCTTTGTATGCCGGAGTGTACAGTTATTTTGGAAAGCACGATCGAAGCGTTCTACAGCGTATGGATTCGTTTGTCACAAGCAGAGCACCATATCGCGGAAAACTGGACCAGAATTTGGTCTTCTTCTCGTGTGACCATTACATCGACGATCTGATGACGGCATTACATTCCCATGCGAATATGCTCTTTCACTTCAAACGTGCAATTATCGGATACAAAGACAATCTAGCAAACTCGTTCGAGGCATGGTTAAAGAAAGTTGTTAGATCGTTCGGGATATTTGTCGCTGGTTTAGAAGTATTAAGAACACCGTCGGACCGGTTTTCTTTCTTGCATCGTCTTATCTACAATAATACTATCGTCAATGTAGACACGCTTACACGGTTTTTTTATCACACCTATTATGCGAATTCGTACACAATTCCAGATGAATTGAGGTTGTACATACTCAAAGTCAATGAATACGTATTGGGAAAGGAATGCTTGGTTTCTATATCCGGCTTCAAGTCGTGTTTCCTACTAACTTATTTCCACACAGAAAACGCGTACGCTATAGAGGCCGCTGGGTCAACTTGTTGAGCGAGAAAAAATACACGCATTACGAAGCGGTGCTGCAGTATAGATGCAACGGTGGTTGGCATTTACACTCGCAACGGACAGTTGTTACGTATATATATGCAAAGACGTGTAGTGGGTTGTCGGTATCGCGAACAAAAAGATGTCTAAACAAAAAAAACGAACAGCATCACAAACGATACTTTATCCTTTGAGTAGGCCAGAAAGACTAAAATATCTGGTGGGTGACGAGGAGGACGAGCTTGATGTTTTTGACAAGATCATCGGGTATTATTTAGATCTTACTAAGTCGAGTGCAGATTCCCGGGACGATCGGTTTGATAAGGAGATGTTGTCTACAAATCAGGATGCACATGTACTGTCATTGTATAAAGGTTATCACTCCGCTGTCAATGACGCGCTTAACCAGTTGCAGAGCATTGACGAATTTCAACGCTATGCAAAGCACGTTACGGATGTATGGGATAAAGCATTAAGCAATCCCGATAGAGAGATGCAAGCAGAGGCGATATATATGATCCTTCAATTGTTATGCGATACAGGGGACATTAGCGATGCCGGAAACGACTTCCTTCGCCCCAACGGTGAGCCGTACAACAGCCCAGGGCGTACGGTAACATTTCTTGTCGATCGTAAAGGTCAACCGATATTGCCATTAAAACACAGTCATCTGACCGCAGCAGATAAAACTATTATGGGAAACGCAATCACCGAATATTTATTTAAAAGGTCCTTGATGAAACGTTGGATATCAGATTATGACCACATAAAGGATTCTCCGAATGCATACTGGTATGGTATAAAGGCACTTTATATACTCGTCATAGAAAGATGTATAGCAGAGATAAAAGAAGATTTCAAAACAAAAATAAAGAATATGTTTAAAAATTTTCTTCAAACTTATCCCGCACAGCCAACAGATCTAAATATGGTCATCGATGGCATTTTTTCCCGACAGTGTTTAAGCGAATTGAGTGATAATCCGAAAATTGATATTGGGAAGTGTTACCTTCGTTTGAGAGACGTCGCTATCTACGAGTTCCTTGTGGAAAATGCACTTTCTACCTCAGATCGAGTTGCGCCGTTCGAACCAGAAGCTGGCCTATCACGTAATAATGGTACCTCTGACCAGGGACAAACTGCGGGAAATATGCATGTCGAAAAAGCTGGGCCAGGCACGTTCACGGCTCTAATATTGGAGTCATGGAATAATGGTACCTCTGACCAGGAACAAGATTTGGGAAATATGGATGCCGAAGACGGACCTGGAAAGCGGGAGGAGCTTGATGAGAACGACATGCAGGAGATATTTAACGACCCGTGGGGAATGGAGGTAGTGGGCGACCTGGGGGGAATGGACGCTAAAAATGATCACTCGTCCGATTTTGACCAATCAGCAGCTTTCGTATCACCGAATAGTGGTACCTCTGACCAGGTACCAACTGCGGGAAATATGCATGGCGGAGCACCTCAGTCAAACTCATTCGTAGCTGCACTGAATGGGGCGATCAGCGTTAATCAACACGATGACCAGGAACAAGATTTGGGAAATATGGATGCCGAAGACGGACCTGGAAAGCGGGAGGAGCTTGATGAGAACGACATGCAGGGGATATTTAACGACCCGTGGGGAATGGAGGTAGTGGGCGACCTGCGGGGAATGGACGCTAAAAATGATCACTCGTCCGATTTTGACCAATCAGCAGCTTTCGTATCACCGAATAGTGGTACCTCTGACCAGGTACCAACTGCGGGAAATATGCATGGCGGAGCACCTCAGTCAAACTCATTCGTAGCTGCACTGAATGGGGCGATCAGCGTTAATCAACACGATGACCGAACACAATCAACGGGACTAAATGTGTCGGAATCGTGCATACACGATGACTCAGAACAACCTTGGTCAGGCGAATCATCAGCTATCGTATCACCGAATAGTGGTACCTCTGACCTGGGAGAAACTGTGGAAAATATGCATGGCGGAGCACCTCAGTCAGACTCACTCGCAGCTGCAATGAATGGGGCGATCAGCGTTGATCAGCACGATGGCTCAGAACAACCTTGGTCAGGCGAATCATCAGCTATCGTATCACCGAATAGTGGTACCTCTGACCTGGGAGAAACTGTGGAAAATATGCATGGCGGAGCACCTCAGTCAGACTCACTCGCAGCTGCAATGAATGGGGCGATCAGCGTTGATCAGCACGATGGCTCAGAACAACCTTGGTCAGGCGAATCATCAGCTATCGTATCACCGAATAGTGGTACCTCTGACCAGGTACCAACTGCGGGAAATATGCATGGCGGAGCACCTCATTCAAGCAAATGGGAGAATATACTGTCTGAATACGAAAGCTGCCTGGCTCCTGAAGATCCTGAGAAGTTTGATTCACCAGGGGCAGGTACCTCGCAGATATCTCACCTGCCTGATTTCGGCCCATACGCAAAGAATCTTACGCTGCCGAACAAAATAAACCCCGACGAGATGAGGACACTTTTGAAAGAAGTTTGCGATTTGTCGATCAATCCGATTAATACTGACGTAGTACGTGCCAATGTCGAGGGACTCTTTTGCGAGGATCGACTTGATAACATAGACACACTTATCGCCACGATATGCGATCCGGATGTTATATCTATGAACGTGAATTACGTTGCCTGCGCCTTAATTATATGCGACCCGTGCGACCCACAATCTAGATGGAAATATACATATCCAGCCGGCTCGGTCAGACATCAATTATATCATGCCGACTTTGTAAGTGGATTTGTTGAAGCGTGTGTACGCAAAATGATTCCTGATCGAACTTTCCAAACTGGTCTGCTCATGTGGTACCAAACTGTATTCAAAAGTGAGGAAGCCACGAGAATATCATATGCATTTTGGACTACTTTATGCCAAGTATGCGACGCCGAATTGTTTTCGATGTATGCTATTTCGTACGATGCGATAGAGAGTGAGGAGGCGGAATGCATGGGGAAAATCAAATCAGGCCTACAATACGTGAAAGACCTATGCGAGGTAAGTGACGACATTTTTGAAGAGTATCCCGCTTGTAACGATTTACTTTTAAAAACCTATTCTGAGATGTATCTATACCTACCGGCCGATGACCGTGGTAAGTTGGGAGATGTGCATAGTAAATTTGTCGACTTGATCCGTGATAAGGGAATTACGCCGGAATACTTACAACCTGGGCACTCAAATTGGACTATATCGGAAATGCTCCATCGTAGAGTTCACTTCTGCCTGTTTTGGGCCAGAATGTTAGGCCGTTCCGAAATTCTGGCGGTGAACGACAAGGAGTTCGAAACAATAAATGATTCTATCGCGTCTGTATTAGCAAATCATAACGCTTCGGGATTACAACGTGCGCATCTTCAGTTTAAAATTACAGATCAGGAAAAACTGACAGATTATCTAAAATGATATATAAAAAATAAAACATCACGCTCTTCGGGTAAATGAGTATGTTCATTTCCTGGCCCTACTCTGGGCCTTTACGCGTATCTAAATAGGCATCGGAAGAATCTTCAAACCGAACACCGCGATATAGTTTCTGAATCGATTGTATCGTGACGACCGTACGGAACCGGCAATAGAAGTATTCTCAACGGCGGTCTGTATGAAAGCCTTCGACGATCAACTCCGATGGTGCATATTCGATCGGATATCTGCAATCGCAATATTGGTGTTGCTGTCGCTACGGCCTCTCACATCTCGCGATGTGTTGTGTATTGCCAGCGTCGTGGAGAAGGGGGGGTGGGAGGGGCGTTGTGTAGTTCTTTAATCTGGCGAACACGCTCACACACGCCGCGGTCCATACTGTGACGCACCAACGAAGTTTGGAGAGTTCGTCTTGCTCGACACTGGTTCGTAGTTCTCGCTCGAGCGAAGCGTCTAATCGGTCGCCGTCGTACAGGTCATCGGCGTTCGGCTCGTGTACGAAAACGCATTTCAGCATTCCGCGTAAAATTCGTCTGCACGAGATATCCGCGCACACTGAACGTTCCGTCGACAACTCTGCGAGGGTGAGCGATTTCCACACGTCGCGCAAGGCCGACGTATCGTTTGCAGCGGCCAGGCCGTTGCAGAATCGATCGAGGGAGCACACGATCGCGTCTTGTAGATGCGCCTCGGTTCCTTCTTTGCTGGTCGCTAGTGACGAGATCGCTTCGTACGTCAGGCATTGGCCCACGATCAGAATGGCGAAGGTCAACGGTTGTTGGCGAAGGTGCATCAGCGCCAGGTGCACATCGGGTACCATCTTTCGAAACATGGCGAAGCAGAATGCCATCTCCGTCTTGCGAATACGATACGTGATCTTGGAATCGGTTTCGTTCTTTTCGTGGGCAAGGCGAATAAAATGCAGGACGGCATCGCGTACGTGTTCGGGGGCGAGCGGCGCGGTCGCTCTTTCGACCACCCGTTCATCCTTTAAAGCTTCCCACGCCACGATGCATCCTCGATAAGCGACGTTTTCAAGGAGAGTTCGTAATTCCAACAAGAATCGCAGCGCCGTAAAATTTGATCGATCGAAGCTGTCGATGAACGTAACGTCGCTCATACGAATTCTACTTTCGCCGTTTCGCAACCTTACAATCGATTGGGGCGGGCTCGTTGTTCGATATTCGAATGGCGAATCGGATCGTTCGTCGAGCGGCGCGCGAGGCACCAGAGGATGTCGTGGATCTGAGCGGTCTCGCGACGGATAAAGATCGTTTAGGCGACCGTCCGCGCTCGAAGAAACGGGTTGAGATCGGCCGTCTAAAAAAGTCGGTGACCGCTTTGACAAGGTACGACCGTAAAGCGATCTTGGTGAGATACTCGTCACCGTATTCCGCCGGTCTCGAATACACGCTGCACGCGCGTCATTTTTACTTAATATTGCAGCGGAAGTGGCTGGACGACACGATCATGAACGCGTATTACGTGCTGTTATCGGATAAGTTGCATCGAGAGAAAAATCACAACTTGATTCTGCTGCACACGTACGTTTATTCGATACTCTCGACAAAGGTGCTCAATACCGAAACCGACGGCTTGCACGTTTATTTTGACAAGCGGGCTCGTTTCTACTTGTGCGCTGTGCTCGTGAACGGGAATCATTGGATATCCGTGCTCGTGGATGTCGTCGAAGCGATAGCGTATGTGTACGATTCTCTGCATCTCGATTCCGCTACGTACGCCGATAAAATTATGGACGGCTTGCGCGGCATTCTGCGCGTCCATCGCAAAATAGCGGGAATGACGTGTGTCGACCCGAATGCTCTGCCTATTCGCTACATCGAGAAGGCGCCGAAGCAGAAGAACAACAGGGACTGCGGAGTGTACGCATTGGCTTTCGCGCATGCGCAGGTCAGAGCGGTTCACTTTTGTCGGGTGCGAATGGGTGCGGACATGGAAAGCTACGGTCGAGAAAATTTGGCTGTGGCGCTTCAAAGAACTCACGTGCAGTAGGCGGCTTCAGCACCTCGCATTCCGCGCTGTCGTACAAAATGTTGTAAATTTGGTGAC
Source organism: Cymbomonas tetramitiformis (assembly GCA_001247695.2). Classification (NCBI taxonomy): domain Eukaryota; kingdom Viridiplantae; phylum Chlorophyta; class Pyramimonadophyceae; order Pyramimonadales; family Pyramimonadaceae; genus Cymbomonas; species Cymbomonas tetramitiformis. The sequence goes on along the minus strand of LGRX02033090.1, from coordinate 22,713 downwards.
GTCGATTTACGATCCATTCTCGCCTCTCTCTCTCTTCACACCATCCTGCTCCGCGATCGGATATTGTGCGATTTCGATTTTATCTCTAAAGCGTCGTACACTAACGACTCCGATTCGGCGTATAAATTCAATACGTCGCCTTTCGTTTTCGTTCTCGTTTCACCGGGGAGTCGCTTCAGCGCTTGCTTCACACCGGCTTTTTCCAAAGCCGTCTTTACCTCACGCGTGCTTGAAAGCACAGACAGACATACCAGAATGATGACATTGACGAAGACCTGAATGACGCGCAGCACACAAAACAGCAGAAGATCTCCGATTTGATCTTCGTTGATCTCGTCGTCACCGAAAAATCTACACAGTTTTTCGTCGTGCCCGCTGTTTCCGTGTTTGGGCGATATAAGCTGAGAAAATCCGACAGCCGAGGACACGATGCTGAGGATGAAGTCGACGAAGATCACAAGCGTGCAGACGAAACCAAGGAAGCCTCCGCGCGGCCTTACCGATGCGGTGACAATTCCACATATGCACACGCACGAGTAATATATAAAAGCGGTACTGCCGTATATACCGTGCCCCGAATGGCTTTCGAGCATCGATAGGTGTTGCAGTCCGACGATGATCAACAATCCTGTGTTGAACGTGACTATCGGACTGACGATGTACACGACTCGCTCAGCGTGTTGTTTCCCATAGTGCGTAATCATGTTGATGTGACTGAAGCAGGTGATCAGATTATAGCCAGCAAAAACGGAGACGGACGCGAATATGAATCCTAAGTCGCGCATCTCGCTGTTACACGGTTCAAGCACCCACAGTACATGCCCTTTCAGGTAGACGTAGTCCTTGTGAACGCATGTGTATACGGATGTCATCGACGACACCAGTGTCCAAAGGTCCAGAGAGGCTGTCAGAGAGTGGAGCATCGACATGCAGTTGATCCATTCGTGTTTCTTCAAGCCTTCGATCAGCTTCTTGCGGTCCATGAACGCGACGTCGTATAATCGTAGAATCTCCTTGGACTCGGTTCCGAGCAGTTCGCTGGTGCCATACACGTCCACCGTTTGCAACAGTCCCAGGTTTACCAGACACACCACGATATGAACGCCGGAGGCCACGCCTATGAAGCCCTTCGGTGTGTAAATTAAGGCGGTGACGAATATGGATATGTTTTGCCAAAGGTCGAAAAAATAAAATAGATAAACGCGCCATGCGTGTTCTATCACGTTCTGTTTTTTTTCTCGCGTTTCGGCGTCTAACATGATGTTGGTGTCCTCATCTAGGTATCTGGTACACGCGTGGTGCATGTATATATATATATACATATACATACAATCTTCGAACGCTTCGTCGGATCGTCGTTATGGGTCTGCACTGTGCTATCAAGCCTTACTTGATCAAGACGGTGAGGCACGCTCTGTTGGACGAGTTACCTCAAGGAAGCTCTCCGGGGTCGCCTTCCCTGTGCGTGGTGGACTTCATGTGGTTACTCTTCCGCTTTTCCGGCGCGACGGGCCTAGACCTGTTGCGCTTTTACCTTCGACAGATTTTTGAAGCTTACGATGCGGGAATTTTTCGAGTGGCCGTTTTGACGGATGACGCACTTCGCGTACCGGAACAGAAACGAGCGGAGCAGCTCCGCAGACGAAAAAAAAGACCCAGAGCGAGCAGCGCTACCGCCGCCGCTATGCCCATCAGCGATCACGACTTGCCCAGTGATTTCACGGCGGCGCTCATGATAAACGAGTTTCGGGACAGGATGATGTCTTACTTGGCGAAGGGCGTCGAAAGGCTTCTGAAAGGCTCTCGTTACGACGATCTCGCAAAACGCGTGATCGCACGCCGACGCTTTCCGACGAACACGAAGCTGGTGGCTTGTTTAAATATCGGATCTTTTCCGTGTCAGACGTGGACTTGGAGAAACGGACAAGGTTGGAAGTGTTCGAAGGTGTCCATCGTCTTGCCGTATCACGGAGAAGCCGACCTCGCCACGGTCGACGTTATTCGGTTTTTTGTACGACTGGACGAGGAGCGTGGGCGACCGACCACTGGGGTGGTGGTTCGCACGATCGATTCGGATTCCATCCCTATACTTCTGCTTCTGCGGAGTCAACTGGCCTCCTCGATCTCTCTGTATTTATGGCTGCCCGTCTGCGGCGCGGGAGCCGCATCCGGTCGACGGTCGACTTATACCGACACGTGCACTGCGAGCCCGTCCGTGGTGGCGATCGCGAATGAGCTGATACCACCCGGTGGCACCTTCTTGCCAGCGCGTTCCGTCGGTAAAGATGCGACCAGGTCAAATTTGTGGAATTACGAAAACAAACTTTTGTTCCGTGTCGATACGATGTACAACGACGAGGATCTCGCGCGTTTCGTCGTTTTATGCGTTATTATGGGCACGGATTTCAACGCGAAACTGGTACCTCGCGCGAGCGCGGTGACCATTTCACAAGCGTTATCGAGGCGCGATATCGCGCTCATCCGCAAATGCTTTCGAAGCGCGGAGCCCTTAGCTACCGTGTGCAACACGATATTTGGATCTGATGTGACGACGAAGGTACCCATGAAGGAGTTTGTAAACGCATCGTGGACTCTTAGGTATTGGAGTGGACTCATAGGGTGCAGCGGCGGATAGATGGCATCGATCGGTTGTTAACGTAAGCGCCGTATGCGAGTTGTGAATCGAGGCGCGTTTCGACATTCGACGATCGAGTTTGTAAATATAAAGAGTCGTAAAAAAAGGTGGCTATCTTAAGGGTCGCAAGATCGCTTCGGCGAAACTACAAGAACGGTGCTCTCTCTCTCTCTCTCTCCGACGCTCGCTCGACTTGCACACGCGCGGTGTACATTTTATGCTAGCGTATCGGTGTACGTTTCGCTCGCTTCATCCGATGACGACGCAACAGCCTGATGCTCGCATTCCTGGAATTGTTTTCGGGGCGCATTCGCAACACCTCCGAAAGATGAACGCGCGTTTTCTCGCGTTCGTTCACGAAAGTGCAATTGCAACAACGCCTGCTCTCGAAGGGCGTCGCGCTTGTCGAGACGGGCACGACGAGAGCACCGACCTCGAACAACACAATCGGCGGCGCCGCGGACTTTCGTTTGTCTTTTGCAGTCGTCCGTTCTCGAGGTCCAAATCCATGATGATCTCTACGATGTCCTCGTCGATGTGACGTACGACAGCGCGTCGCTCGGTCCGAGGATGCTTCGCGACACTCTCGGGAGTCGTCGACCAGGTTTGATCGCGCGCGCGTTAGTGACTCGGCGTGGAGCTATGCGAGGTGCGCCTGTACTGGCTCTCTTGAATCAGGTTATGCGTTTTTATCAACTCGGACATAAGACGAATCGCGCGGTAATCCGGTTCGATCACAAATTTGGCCCGTTCCGGCGCTGCTTTTTTTGATTTGCTGCCACCGACTTTCTTACGACTATCTTCGTTGTCTTTGTCGGTGGTAACGTCCAATCCGTCGAAATCGTGTCGTAGAGAGACCACGCCATCGTCGTCCTCCACCTTTCGTTTTTTCCACGCGTGGTTTCTCAAGCCTTCGATCTGGAACACCAGGTTGGATCGCATCTCGTTCGCCTGAATGCGATCGTTGCCCGTATGGTGCATGATGTGGTTCCATATCGATCGCCGGCTCCACTCTCCGTAATTCCAGTGCTGCCGAATCTCCGAGTTGTAGAACTGATACACCATTTCCACAAGCTCCTTGTTGCACGTGCCTTTTCCGTAATGGGTTTCGATCAGATCCAACATCTCGTTGTACACCATACGTTGCTCCTCCTCGTCGATGGAGAGCGCTCGCTGTACCGTATCGGCCTCCTCGTATCTTTGAGAGTATATACAACCGATGCACCGTTCCGTTTCGCCGCCGTACGTCTCCGCATCCTCGCACGGAGCGGTGTCTCCGGGAGCGCGAATGTTCCCGGCGCATTGGTCCAGGACCATCACCGGAGACGAGACGGCTCTTCGTGCGGTCGAGTGAGATTTGGCGCGCTTCGATTCGAAACTCCGTCCGGAGGAACACTCCTCTTCGCGTTCATCGACGCCGCGCATTCGCCGATTCACGTCGCGCAAGCTCTTCTCGTGAGTGTTCGTCCCACAGGATTCCGATACTTCGGACGCGGACACGCTCTTGGTGAGCATGGAGCGATCTCGACTAACCGATCCGGAATTCCTGCTTAAAGCGATGTTCATACCGTCGAGATGAACAGGGTGGAGTTTGAACGGTGCTTACTTTTTTTCTGTACAAAAGATTCGTGTCGACATATGCGTATATATATATATATAGAGAGAGAGAGAGATACCTGCACACACGCGCGCTCGGGAACCGAGCATTGTTCTATCGAGCTCGATCTCGCACGATGCGGCGGATCGGATTGCGTATGCTCGCAGTCCGTTTATATTGAACAAGCTACGAGGGGCAGCGGTGAGAGAACCATCCGCTGAAGATCGCGGAACACTTTTCACATCGACGACTCTTGATGGAATCCTCTGCAGCTTGCTCGAGCGAATCGGGCGTCGAGGTTTGCTGATGAGTCGAACGCGAGCTTTCGCTTTTTGATATGGTGACGTACGCGCGCATGCCTCGTGCTCTGCCGGCTATGACCGTGTCGCTACAGCTCTGAACATCGTGATGATCCCATATGTCGTATTGAACGTGCTGTATCGTTTCGTTATTAAATTTCGCACGAGGATCCCGAATTATGCGCGATAGCGCATCCACGTCACCGATAGCGGAGTGCGCGTTCGGCTGGGGTTCGTGAAAGAGGTGTTTGTAAACGGTTTCTTGTTTGTGGTTCTCCAGCTGAGGAAGCGACTGCCGAAGTAAGCGCAGCGTATCGACGATGGCACAACGCTTCATTTTGATCGGAACGGTGGGCTTCAAGAGCCCTAGATGTCTCAATAAAATCGGCACATCAAACTTTCGACAATTGTGACCGACCAACGTTATCTTCGCGTCGGTTTTGTCCCTAAGGACGGTGTGGCTGATCCACCAGCAAACGCGCTTGCCGACTGTCGTCCAGGGCGCCTTCCGTCGTAAGCATTCCGTAGTGATTCCCGTAATACGCGTGATATGGTAAGAGACGGGCAATCGGGGCGGTCGTACCAACTCGTGAAAGCTTTGATCGGTTTCTAATATTCGAATCGCGAGAGATATGATGTCGGCGTTTGCTACGCTGAGGCCGGTCGTCTCCAGGTCGAACACCAGTGTCCGGCGCATCGCCGTCCGACGCAGCGTGTCTCTGGTATGCAGATCGAACGTCGATTCGATCTGCATAAGTAACGTCGAATGTCGATTCGATCGATTCGACCGCGGATGTATATATACGCGATAGGCGCGTCAAGCTAATCTCGACCACGCGACACCGCCCGCTGCTGTGCGGTGATCGAAAGAGCGGATCGTCGTATGGATCCGAAGCATGGAAACGGTAGCGCGTCTTCTGATACGCTTCGGCGGATGCGACGAGTGATCTCCGACGCGAAGGACGGCAACGGGTTTCAGTACAACGTGGAATGGACACCGTCTTACGAGGTGTCGAGCGACGAATGGGAGACTTACACGACGTCCGATTTCGGATCGATCTCTGACGGCGTCTTACGAACGTTACGAGACTGCATCACCGATGTCGGCGACTTCATTTTTTGTGCACGTCCCGTGTACCGCGCGTATCTATCGGTACACCGGGAAGCTCGGAACCGTTGCCATCCGCATACGGTCGTACAGCTTAGTGAACAACTCAAGCAGAATCGTGAATGGATATCAAGCGGCGACTCGATCGAGCAAAAATTGAAACGATTTTTGGATACACACGCGGAATTGCGCCACGCGCGTCACCGGTGTGTCATCGAAAAATTAGTCAACGACGAGAAGGAGGTGCTATGGAGCTCGTTACCCAAATCGGACGTGTTGGACGCCTATCGAAGATCGCGCTTGAACGAAACGTTCGTTTCACGAATTGAAGACGATATCGGAATACAACTTTTTGAAAACGTTCACGTCATAGATGTCGGAGAGTTGTTTTCCACACTGGAATCGCTCTGTCATGTCGCGCGAGTTACGATAGACTACACCATCACCGTCGACGTGCACGAGCGATGGATTCGGATTGAATGTCGTGTCAGGAATAAAAGAGGTTTGAGCGATGATCGATTTGGAAAGCAAAAAATTACAAAGGTCGTCTACGAATAGTCGCCTCACAAACTTTATTCTCGTCGAAATGTGTAATCGACACCGGCGAGAGAGAGAGAGAGAGACGACGACGACGACGACGACGATCGAGAAACGTCTTATCAAATCAGACATACCATATCCGAGTCGTATTCTACACACGCCGTTTGGTCGACGTTGGTGAGCACGTGATTCCGCACGTTTAAACACGCGCGTCGAAAACAGTTCACCGCGCACGTCTGATCGTAGACGTGGTCATCGTCGTCACATCGGGCGCCCTCGTAGAGAGCGAAACTCCAACCCACGTGGCAGACCGCATGCACGCAAGCGTGAGCGGCACGCGGAGTCAGACCGGCGCGAACACCTATACGAACAGCTTTATCAAACTCCGGGTTGGCATTCTCGTCGCGCATATACCGAACTGCTTGATACCAAAAGTTGTACACCGCCTTCGCTGAATACGGGTGTCTTTGTTTTGCGATATTCGATACGAACCATCGAGTATACTTTAGGTACGAATAATGGGAGAGAAGATTGCGATTTGTCCGCTTCACGTGATCGCACACTTTTAAGAGGGTGTTGATCGAATGAGCCTCGACACACCATCGACACCATTCGACCGTCCACGGATCTTGCGCGTCGCTGTCGATGACGCTGAGGTGATTCAAGAATTCCGCGGGCGGCAGCTCGATTTGAAGAGGAGAAGTGGTCGCCGTTGTCATGTGACAACTCTCGATCAATTTTCTGCGACGTGCACTGCGATGGGACAGACGACCGTTTATCGGTCGCGACGGACACGGTGATTCCGTTATGACAGTTTCCTTGTGGAAAGAAGTTTGCCTCGGCGTGTCGATAATGCATTTTGCAGACTGCGGAGTATATATACACGGATGCTTGTGGTGCAACAGTATCTAAAACGCTCTTTGCGATAACTTATCGAGATTCGAAAATGCAACGGCTGCCACCCTTCCATGATGCAGTTTTTCCACGGTATTCTTCATTGAGCACTCAGAAAGTACAACACCGACATATAGCTCAAGTTAAGCTTCCTGGGATTTTGAAAAATACATTTACCGAAAGCGGTGCGCGTTTACTGAGCGGACAGAGTCTTCGGGTCGCGATCAGCGAGGTGAGAGCGTGCGTGCGTGACATTAAAGTGTGCATGGCCGAAATGCTCCAGCCGGACATCGCGGCGAACGACAGGGAGCTCGCTGCTCTGCGCTCGCGTTTAAATGCTTGCACGCAGTGTGTCGAAGAGTGTATGCACATTTGCAAGACACAGTACGGCTCGTCTTTACTGTACCCAGCCGAAACCCATCAACAAGCCGACGCTATGCATCGTATGCAAAGCGTTGCGACGGAGGACGACGAAGCGATCGCCGCGCTTAAACGCTTCGCTCGAAGCTTTGATAAGATGGTTGATCTGCACAGACAAGTGGTTCGCCTAATGGCCACCCGAAGCATCCAAGAGCGTATGACGCTTCAAAAGATGTGTTCGCAACTCGTGAATTTGGCGTCTCCGGACATCGACGAGAAGGAAGAGGACGCGTTCCTCGAACGCTTTGTCGCGCTTTTTGGATTTGAGATGCTTGCGAATTTTGACGACGGTCGCACGCAATTACTATGCGATTTCATCAGCTGTTGCAAGTGCTTGCTCCGCGAGTATACCAGCTTTAATTGCTCGGTGGTGCTGCCGTTGAAAATGTGCTGTATGTTTCGACAGCAACAGCTTCATTTCCCGGATATCGACTGGACGGCAATGAGCGACGACAAAGGAGACGTCGTGGATCTTTGCGACACAGTCTGTATTCAACTCGCTTCGAAAAAGGCGAGTATGGACGCTGTATTGAAGCAGCTGAGGATGCATACCGACCTGCCTTTGGCGCACATCGCTATGTTGGGTTATATGAACGCACAGTGAGGAAGGACGCGAGCGTACTTTTGCAACAGTTTGCGTCAGAATATACGCCTCCTACGGTCGTCACACAGAGTTACTCCTGTTCGTGATGGTTCGAACGCGCGCGCGCGATATAACAAAATCGGTGCGCGCTTAGGTGTAATTGAAATGGATCGAGATTGTATCACAATAGTTACACGACAGCGATATCGCTTTGATTGGTTAGGATAGTACGATCGAGCTTCTTACAAAAAAGTGCTCGGATGCACGATTCAGAGTAGAGCGCGCATTCTTATTTTTTTACTTTGGCTTTTTTGTTCATGTTCGAATCTATCAGCTGATTGAACATGCTCCGTAGATCTTTGCGAATACCGTTAAGCGCCCGAGCGATCTTGGTATTATCTGCGACGGTTTCCGATGCTTGCCTCAGGTTTTGCATTTTGTCGTCGCACATCTCGCGCATGTTGCGCGTGATTCCTTCGATCATGACACCCGAGACCGACGCAATCTCCTCGCGGACACGCGCCTCGATGTACGCCTTCGTCGTTTCTTCGATGGGCGCGTCTTTCGACAAATCCGGGTTGGCCGCGCCAAATTGCGACATGTTAAGTTCGCCTTCGGGTTCGGGGAGTGCCGGTTTCACGATCCATCGGAGGTCTTCCGGAATTTCTTCCGTGCACACGACGGAATGGCCGCCCTTCGTTGGTTGGTCGAAGACTCCGATGGGGACGCAAAAGTCGTTTCCGCGAGTGGAATCGGCGAGCACCTTCACGCGATCCCCTACGTATTTCGTGTATAAGGAACTGATGGAGGCGAAGCCGTTCTCCTTCGTATCCGCATTTTCGACGGCGGACGTATCGGCATGGTCCACATGGCCGACTTTCAGTTTCTTCTTGACGGCCTCTTTCGCGGTATCCGCCGCCCGTTTTACGCAGGCGCCCGACCTGGGACGAACTTGATTGTGATAGTAGCGAACGCAAAATTTTGGATGCGTGGAGTCCTTGGGGTAATTGTCGAAATTGGTCCATTTTGCAGTGCGTGCTCTTTTATCCATTCCCAACGATGTTTTTATTTCCTGGTCGTACACGCGGTCGACAAAGTTGAGGGGCGCTCGAGATTGCTCTTTGCCTTTCGGCGAGTTGGTTACGTTGACGTATGTTACGAATAGTTTGTTGTCGTACTGCCTTGCAAACTCGTTATCGGCGTGAGCGTCTTTGATTAAGCGGTACGCGTGACTCAGAATCACCCGTTCGCCTCGACTCGTTTTCGGAGGCTGTTTTTTTGAGGCGGTCAACAGCTTTCTGTACTCTTCGTACTTGATCGTAGTCCCGACGTGTGCGACGTGGTATTGCAGATCGTTGATCCGGACCGTATTTTCGGCGCACCCCTCTGGATTCTCCGTAAAAGCGTCGACATCTCTTATCATACGCATCCACTCGTCGTGCGCGTCCCTTCTCTCCTTCGAGAAGGCTGAGACCGATTTGCGATCGTCCGAGCTATGAACCATTTGTGCGTGTGACGGAATTCGCCGTGTACGCGGGAGAGAGTTTTTCGTATGCTTTACGCGAACGTATATATATAACTTTAGATGAGACGAAGGGTCCACTCTCGTGTTCGCTGCACGGTCGAGTGTTTGCGCGAACAAGGTTTCGATCGAGCATGGCGACTCGTTGTAAAATTCCCGTGCACTATATCGCTACGGACATGCTCTTCGTACTTTTAGAAGTAGCGCTTTGCATAGCGGGTTTGAGCAATGTGTGGGCGTCGACGAACTCGCGCCACGTTTTTGTGATTGTCGGTTGCACCTATGTGGTGACAGCGAGTAATCAAATTTACAGATACGACGCTCGGCATAAACCTCCGATATACAACAGTACGCACCTTACACATTTCATCCTGCAAGTACTACCCAGTGTTATACTTTTCATCGAAGCTGACAAAGCCGTCATCATGCAAGTGTTGCTGTGCAGCAACGGGTTGCTCGCTGTGATACGCCTTGTGTATATCGGGTTCGTTCTGTATCACGCGGACGCGGCGGTGGAAATATTATCGAGAAAATCGACGGAAAGTGCTAAAGACTCTGCGCCGATATTTCACGTCGTGGGCGATACAGAACGCTTTTAAAAAGTGGTAGGGTGTGATATAAATATAAAGACTGAATGTGTAAGGAGGACGCGCATCTGAAGCCGCGATGATACGTTCGAACGGATCATACGCGAGTGCGTATTGCGACGCGCAATACGTGCAACTCCCGTTGGTAACTCCCAGAGTCGAATTTCCCGATGAACGAGTGGGTATACCGAGGCGCGTTAAGGCGTTCGTACAAACGATGATTGTTGCCCATGTTCCTTTACTATTCTTTGTAGGGACTATCCTTTTGGTGACCGCGATATTGGTTGTCGTACAATCGTTCTATTTGCGTCGATCGACTTTGAAAACAGCGTGGCCCTCTCGTGGTACATCGGAACCGGATGTTGCCGTGCCACCTTCTTTGATATACGACGTGTACAGCTAAATTTTTAAGAGGAATAAGGGGTGGAGGGTGAAGTTCATACGGACGATCGGCGGTCCGCCGTGAAGTACGGGAGATCCCTCTCTCTCTCTCTCTCTCTCTCTCCCGATCGCGTATGCTGCTGGTGCATTCGTGATAACACACTCCGAATACACTCGTTTAACTTTGATAGTATAAATAGATAGATCGAACGCGCGTCAAAAGCGAAAAGTGTGTCAGCTAGGCATGGGCAAAAAACGATACACGGGATGCGTTTACGCGAATCCGCCCGAGAGTACCAGCGTGGAGAATTTTATGGAACTCTCTAAACAAGACCTCACTAATATGCGATTGGTTGGATTACCCTTAAAAGTCGAACACACCGGACCTTCACGCGGTGAGATAGTCGATCAACACACGGACGAAGACACTGGCTACACGACCGTCACCTTCGAAATATTTGATGACTACGCGGGCGAAGCCCTGGCTCGTATGATTTCCAACGGACGTCTTCCAGATCTTAGTCTGTGTCACAACTTGTACGCCAGCGCCGGTCTACCCTTCGACGAGTGGGAGAAAGAGCCGATCGAGGTTAGCTTGTGCCTGCAAGGGGCGCGACCGGGAACGCATATATGCAGCATGGAGTGCTCGAATCGCGACGACAAGGGACGACGGTCCGTGCTCGCGCGGGTAAGCCTTTTACGCCTACGCGACACCGTCCTAACCGCTTTCGACGCGCGAGTATAAATACATGTGACTCGATCGCCCTTCATGCGCGCCTCTTTCAAGTGCCTGTGTTACTGACAGCGACGTAGCGAAACGCAGATCATCAAAATGAGCGCGGCTCAGATCGGAGCCGAGGGAGAGCCTCGCGCTCCGTACAATCCAGTTCAACCGGTTCCAGAATCCGCGGCGGGCGCGCCCGCACCTACCGCGCAGGACGCGCACCCTACGCCACAGGACCGGTCCAACGCCGTGTCTCAAAATCGACTCCGGGACAAACAAGTCCGCTTCGCGCCCGCTACCAACGAGGAGGGCGCCCCGCCGAAAAGCGCGCCTCCCCCTGCATCCGATACGCCTCCGTCCGTTTCGGTTGGCAAAGGTGGCCTGAGTGACGTCGCGGACCGAATCGAGCGCATAGCGCAAGGTCTGGACTCCAACGTGTCCGACGAATTGGTGAACACCGTCGGGGACATACTCATGGCGCACGTTCAAACGCACGAGAAGTTGAAGACGGCCGAGAACGACTCTCAAAGCTTGCGCGCCAAATGTGACTCGTTGGAGAAGGATAACGAATCGATGCGCGCCGAACGGAAGGCCGATTTCGGAAGGATGGCGGGGGACATCGCCGATGCCCTGAGCGACATCTATATGCAGTACAACGGCTCGCCCATGGACCAATCTTCGAAAACCGAGCTCATCTCCGAGCTGGACCGCAATCCCAAGATCGCGAAAACTTTTCAAGGACTGCCGATGGCGACCGTGGCTATGAGCGCCCAACGCCAGGTGACGGATATCGGAAGTCGAATGCAGCAAGCGCGTGTCGACAACGCGAACGAAAAAGAGAATGTTTTAAGCAAACGTTTGCGCGATTACCAGCGTCAACTCTCCGCGCTTCAGAGCGCTGGCGCCTCTCCTCAATCGAACACAGTGCGTACGCCGTCGGCGGTGCCGGCGGAGACGATCCTGCCTGCGATCGAAGTGTCCGCCTCTCAGCAGAAGTACGGCCAGACTTACGGTATGCTACCTCCCGCGTTACGAGATTGCATCGCGAATTACGACGCGTCCTGCGGTTCCGGACGGATGACGCCGGACGATTACCACAACGACAGCCTGGTCAAGAGACAACGCCTTTAAGAAATGTTCGGGTCCTCTCGAAATCGGACCCGACGGGCGTGGGTTTATTTTCAATCGGATTTTCGTTGCTTGTAGTTCCGATACAACAATCGGTTGAGTTGAGATCGAGTGTCGTGTTTGCGCATGCATTCCTCGTTCGCATACACGGGATACTCTCGGAACAACTCGGCGTAATGGTTGTCGTCATAATGTAAATGTTCAGTATATAGTCGTATATTGATATGCGCGGTATCGTTTTCGATCACGGTGTTGTAATTCTCCTTAAGGCACGACTTCTGCCCCGGCTTGTGGACAATCATACCAGTTGCGTAATGCTCTAGTATCGCCCGTCTCTTGCTCTCAAAGTCCGACTCGTCTCTCGGTGACGTCTTTGTTTGTTTTTTTACGTAAAGCGTATTTATGAACATCGTAAAAAGGTACGCTTTTTGGAAAATGTGTTCCTCCACGGTGTTCTTCTTGAGTGATTCCAAGCTGGTCCAGTTATAAAGCACCGCTCGTGCTAGACGGGCAACTTCGTAATCGGCAGCTTCGTACTCGAGGGCGCTTTCCGTGTGCAAGTTCGTTCTGGACGGAAAGGCACTGTCGGACTTGGTGTAAGAAATCTCGACCCAACCTTCTTTCTCGTTGTGGTTTACCTGAAACCCCAAGTCGGCTGCAGGGGGGATTTTTGAAGTCCATAAGTTATCTATAAAATCTTTATGCACGAACAACCCAAACTCTTTGAGCGCGTGACCGCTATGTCTTAGAAGAAAATGAGATTTGACAGACTTAAAGGCTGTGAGCTTAATGTGTAGGTCCGGCGGTCGATGATACAATCGATCAACTTTCGGTAGATAGTTGTGGCCGGTCCACTTGATTTCATACTCGATGGGAAAAGAATCCGGTGACGACGTGTGCGCGTACTTTTCGCGCTCGAATTCCAAGTAAAACGCACGAGGTAATCGTGCCATTCGCAAATTCTGAATCTGTCCGACAAATCCATTGACGACACGCGTCTCTTCGGACTTTTCGAAGTATTCGCGTAATTGATAATCACCAGACCTCATATCGGGTACCGGTTCTGGATCGGATTTCCTCGATCTCGTGAATCTCACGGGTCCGGCACGGTTTCCCAAAAATCGCCATCGTTTAAAGTGATACGGTGTGCTCGAGGTGGCACGGACATCGCAATCCTCGATCGGATTTGTGAGGTGGGTTGAGTTAGATGTGAGGTTTACAAACCTAATGTTCGGGGCTTCGTCTTCGACCCAGCGTCTGGCCGAGTAACTTGCTTTACTCATACTCCCGACGGGCATGGTTTTTTCTTTTTTCGGGGCTTTGTAACGGGCCTCGGCGAAAATGGACAACTCTTTGAGCTGCCGGTCGTTGCGAACAAAGTCGTTCAATCTTTGAAACATGATGATTTTTTTTAATTCGTCGTGGTGCGTGTGTGCCGGGAAGAAACCTGCGAAAAAAAACGCATAGAATAGCTTAGCAAAAGGTGGGACACGGTGAATCGAACGCGAGCGTGAAGATCGTGCAGCGCGCCTGTACCTCGCGAAAGCAGATTCGTGAATTGAGCGCGGTTCGGTAAGCACCGGATGTACACGATGTAATCGGACGTCGCGTTCCCCGTTATATCCCCTTTATTGAGCAGGTCGTTGAAGATCGTGTAAGAGTCTGCGAAATAGGGTACTTCGTTAGCTTGTGCGAGCATCCATCGCATGATGTGGCGGAGCGTTTCACTATTTGTGACGCTCGGCGCGAAGTGCGCCAAGTCTATGCAACATCCCCGTGTTTGTCGAAACACGGTGTCCGGTATCAGAAGCTGCATCTTGGGGTTTGATTCGCGAAGTTTGACTATACGCTGCACCACTTCTTTTGTCGTCGGTTCGACCAATAAAAACTCGGTGATCTCGTAAGTGAGTGGTTGATCCGCATATGTCCCAAATGTGTAAAAAAGTTCGCGTCGGTTTAGTTTGAAAGTATTCTTGCAGCATTTTGTGGTGGAGAGATTCATCGCATTTTCACTACCGTCTTCGGGAGGGTGCGGCGAAAGAAGGTGAACGTCGATGTCCCAATAGAAAAATGGGTAAAGGTTACTTATCAGCTCTTGCTCGGCTTTCGACTTGTTATAATCGGCAGTACGGTAGATCTTTGTTAGGTCGACATCGATTTCGTAGTGTTTTGTGCCTAAAATCTTATCAACATGCTCTCCTATACTTCGAAAGGACGCCCGGACTTTCGAAGTAGCGATATGCGACATATCGGAAGTGTCAAACTCGATCGCCGTTAGCGACAAAGGCGTCACCGATCGCGCAATCTCAAAAGAACGCTTCGTATATATACGGACTCGTGTGTGATCTTGGTGGACGAGTTCCATGGCGCGTAGCGGTTGCCAGTCGTTGATATATCGTTTTTGGAAGAGATGCATCGCACGCGTGGCACCGGCGTACAGCAAAGTGCAAACGAAAGAAACGCTAGAAAAGCAGGTGGCGATACACGATGCGGAAATTCGGTCCATGGAGGCGCAAATCCGCTCACTCGACGCGACAATCGCGAAAAACGTAAGCTCCAATAATCGAGCGGGGGCTTACGTAAAACTGATGAAACGCAAGGGGGTGGAACGTAAACTTTCACGAACGCGCGCTTTGTGTGACGTGTGTCGCACCACTCTCGACAGTATTCGACAGAGCGACGATATGTGCGTCACGATGGACGCTCTCGATGCGGCCAACGTTTTTGTCAAGGATGCGCTCGTCACCACCACATCCAATTTGAATACGGTCGACGACGTTTCCGACACGTTTAACGACTTGCAGCAAACGTCTCGCGAGATGCACGACGCTATCGGCGCCAGCTTCGAAACCAACGTCGATCACGAAGAGTTGGAAAACGAGCTGGAGCGATTGTTTAAAAGTGACGACTCGGCGGAGCCTCGGATCGAGGCTCCTTCTACACAGAGCATACCGTCGTCTGTTTCTAACGTCGCCGTATCGAAGCGTGCGCGCGAGGAGTCCGATACCGCCGACGACATCGCGTTCCCGACAGTGCCATCCGCTCTGTTTGTCTCCGACAAGGTCGAAACACGAAACCTGTCAACTCGTAATTAAGAACCGGTAATTGCGGTGCCGTAAACAAGGCGGCAACCATCGCACACGGAAAGCATCGATCGGGTGGAACTGCGTTCGACGATCGTCGGCGTTCGTGAAAGTTGCACGTCCGCGCGTTTCGCTTGACCGCATCTTCAGGGTACCAGAATGAGTTGGACGCACAAGCAGCTTGTGGCGATGCGTATCGTAGAGCCCACATCGATCCTCAGTAACCTCCAGCAACGCTCGGTGACCGTATCGCACGTTCTTTCCGACGAGTGAACTCGTTCAAAATACTTTCCGCGCTCCTCGCCTTCGTAAAGGTCCAAGCAAGAGTTGGGCGGATATTGCACGTCCTCCCCGTCGATCTCGAGTCGGGTGCGGTCCAGTCGTGCTTCTGTGGAGTGCACGCACGTTTCCACACGGGCAGTCCCGTCCGACCGCCGATCGCATCTCCAGCGTAGAGTCATGCCCGTGGAAGCGAAGCGCACGCACCCTTCCCTTCCTTGGGAGCGTTTAATGGCCTCGAACTCGGAAAGACTCTCCGCGTTCGGAAACATTAACGCGCTGCACGGGTTGACGTAGCATCGCGCGAATATCCAGGCGGAGTCGGCGACGGAGCGAGGGTTGCGCGAAAGTAAGCCCGAACGACTGCGCGAGACGCGAGCGGCGTCGTGACGTTCTACCATAACGTGCCAGTTCGTTTCCAACGGCGCCCCTTTTTTCTCGGACTGTCGCAGTGCGTAATACTCCGTTTCGCGACGCTTCTCATCGGCGGCGCTCTCGAATCCCAGACGCGATTCACTCGATGACGGTATCGCGAGACGAGCGGCGTGAAAGAGTGACTCGTGCAAGGGGTGGTCGTCTTGGTCGTGATACCTGTCGCATCGCCGGATCAGAGTGAGATCGTCGACCCACGCATCTCGCTTGACCGTGAAGGTCGAACCGAGCGCGACGTTCAACCGATCGTTTTCGAAGCGCGATCCGTCCCCTCGCACGATGTTTAAGCGGACTCCGAGCAGCTGTTGAACCATATGCGAGCACAGCGTGAAGTCGAGTGTCTCGAGAAGCTCGACCGCGCAGACGGTGGCCGCGTAACCGTACCACATATCCGGGAAACGGTCCCCGGCACGGTCGAGCGCGTCCGTCTTCTTCCGCGAGTGCAGCTCGCTAAGCGAGTTTGACACCGCGCATCTCACTCTTTGCGGCAAAGCGTGAAGGGTATCTTCCGTGGTCCCGCCGAACACGTATCCGATGGGCGCCGCTTCGTTCGCTTCCGTCTCATCCGTCTCGTGCAGTTCGATATCCGTCGAGCGACGAATCGCCGACAGGTCACAATTTTCGCGATAGACGGGCTTCACCGCGAGCAGTTTCCAAAAGCCGGTGTGTGGTATCCAGGTGCACTTCGTTCGGCGACCGTCGATATGCACCGAGGGTCGAGAGCTGCAATCCAGGTAAAACGGGAAAAGCGTGGACGGTGTGCTCTCGGGCCGTTCGCACCATTCGTGCGCCGTTCCGCTCAGCTCCGTGTCTTCGTTGCGCAGTTGATGGGCCGTGCCGATGACGCCACACACCACCTTTCCGGGAAACACGCACCCTCCGTTCAGATCCTTGTTCGACACATCTCCGGGAACGCAAACCACTCCGTACAGGCGTGCCGTCAACTCGTTTCGACGGTGCGACTCGTTCAGCTTCACCGAGCACACGAAAGGCAGATACCGAAAGCCGACCGTGGTTCTGTCGTCGGGCAAGTCCGTGATGATCGGTCGTTCGAGCGTTTTCCGGATAGAAAGCTGTTGCGACGAGGCGACCAGGGAGACGAAGCGTTCGTCGATGTGCGCGCTCGTGTGATGACTGACAAGCTGAGCCGAGCACCATCCCCAGCAGTCTCGCTGAGCTTCGTTCATAACGGACACAAAGCGTGCGCGTTTTTGATCGGGCTGCGCGTCCTCCTGCGTGCTCTTACTTTTTTTGCTTCCGATGAGACGCGTCCGCTGACGCTGAACCCTCGCCGCGATCCGGTCGGTGACCGCGCGAGAGCGCAAGAGCGTCAAGAGATCTGTCGAGTCTCCGCCAGGTTGTTCGTTTTCCAACTCGTCGACACATCCGAACGCGGTCAAGGTGGATCGTCGTGTCGCGAAATGTTTTATATTCCGCAAGATGTCCGCCTTCGAGCGAGCGGTGACCGCGTCGCTCAACCAGTTACGCTCATCTTGGAAATACGCGTCGCCGACGGACACGTACAGGCAGAAAGCGTCGTCGTCGCGCCAGACGTCATCGTCGCGCGTGCTGCGATAGAAGCGTGCGTCGATACGTTCAGTCGTGAGAAAACGTTTACCCGTTTCGTAGTCGGCACGTTCGAAGGCGTGCTTCAGTTCGTCGACGACGCGGTCGATATCGACAAGCGTGTCCGGTTGTTCCGAGAGATCGTATTGGGAGGGCTGCCCGCGCAATAAGTGGGCCACCGCTCGTGCGTGTCTGCGAATCTTCCCTTGCGTGTCTTCGACCCAGGTTCTGATGTGCAGAAAGACGTTCACCCGGGGGAACCGACGAGACGAATCGACCGATGCTTCGGCGACGAGGGGTACGATGTGCACGGCGGTCGCCGAACAGATGTCGTACTGTCGGTGGAATAGCGCATCGGCGTAGGCGCCGGAAAGAAACTCGAACCAGCGCTGCGGATTCCTTCCGAGCTGGCGAGAAATACGGAGCGGTAAAAAATGAACGCCTCGGAGTCGATGTCCCGACTCGAACTGCGTCTCCATCAGATCCGCCTGCGCTGAGATGTACGCGTCCGCGATATCGATCGCCTTCTCCAAATGGTCGGTATCGTTCGGCGTGAGAACGGCGTCTCGAGCAAAAGGCCGTTGCAAAAAGGCGATCGCCGAGCTGTGCGCGCTGTCGTGTTTGGAGAACACGGAGAGCACCTCGCTCGGTTGTCGGCGATTCACGCACCGTTCACCACCTCTTGCGAACGCGATGACTTGCGCCGTGCGGTACACGAGCTCACCGAACGAGGCGTCGGTAAGCGTGCGAGATAAATCGAGCGCGCATCGCAGCTGTGACGAGTCCGGGCACTCCGCGGATGCGATGGTCACCTCGTCGGTCATCTTTACAACGGTCGTCCTTCGGTCTCTCGGACGTTGGTCGGGTTCGCGCACTTCGATCGATAAGAGCATGTCTTACGGATCTGTATTATATATACACGCGCGGCCATTCTCAAAGAAGGAGAATTCGTCATGGCGATACACGTCGTGTCCGATAGCGAACATCTCGGACGGGATGACTATTATCTGTCGTGCGCTCGTGCGCGATTGCATCCGCCGAAGTCTTCACGTCACGTCGTCACAGCGACGTACCCGTTGTACTTCTTTAATAGCATCGAATGGTTGTGGGTAAAGCTGCGTACCGAGGCGAGACGTGCCCGGACCACCGACCTTCGGGAGCACGACCAAACGTTGGCCAAGCTTGCGCCGAAACCCATCATACTCGGTATACGCGACGGCCTCTTCAGTAAGAAACCGCTAGCTAGCAAAATAGGTTTGAAGGGAGTGGACACGAAGACTCTCTGCAGCTCGATGAATACGGTGATGCTTATGAAATGCGAATGCGCCGGCTACGTCTTAGGAAATATCACCACGGGGCTTATGGACGAGCTGTGTGTTATCAACAAGGGTCCCACTTTCGAGGAGACCGATCGCTTGGGAGTGGTGCCGGTGGATCTCACTCTCAACCGGCGTTTTTATAGTCAGGCGTCTCGATCGGAGAAGTCTCAAATAGTTCCGTTCCATTCGCATCCACTGGTCATCAAGGAGGTGCTGGGGAGGCACGCCCCTCCCAGTTACGAGGACGGCGCTTGCTTTCTTTCGATGTTGCGGGCTTCGAACTATCACATGATCTTCGGGTATAGCGGAATATACGTGATAGAAAAGTTAAGAGGGGACGATTGGACGGACCGGTTAAGTAGACCGACGATACACAAGTTTCTCACGGACGTTTACGGTGCCGCCGTTGTGTCCGACAACTTTGTTGATAACCGTACGACCGAAATATTGGCGCTGCACTCGGGCTCGGGCGCATCGGTCACGACGCGGGAGTTGCGGTTTATTCGACAGATGAGTTTCGACACACTGGAAGACATTCAGGAGTATCTGTTAGCGTACATGCACATGTTTCGTATGCGTCTGGCTGTGGAATATTACCCGTACATTTTTCAAAATTGAAAAGCGGACGCTCGCATCTCGTGATGCACTCCGTAACGTGGCGCCGATAACACGGCGTCACGTTCTTCGTTTCGATGTACACAGTTTTTCCGACGTCTTTGAGTATTCGAACAATAATCGGGTGGCAGGGTGAGTCGTGACCGACCTCGATCGAATCGCGTGTGCGCACATTCTGTCGCCACGTACCGAATCGTCCCCCTTCGAAAGATGCGACCGTTCCGACTGAGTCTGGATTGTTTCATGTGCGCCCGGCCGAGCGACAATCTGTTCGCTGCGGAGATCGCGCGCACGCTGTGCTTTGTGCGTGGGCGACATGTGCGCGACGCCTTCCTCGACGAGCGACGCGTGCTGGAGACCTTTCAGCGGTCGCTCCGAGAGTCGGACGGTCTTCTGGGAGACTCCGGTAGATGGTGGCGCAAGAACGGTCCTCGCGCCGCTGCCATCGTCCACCTCGAAAGCGCGAACTCGGAAGGGCTCCTTGCTCGGGTCAAGGACGTGTCAGAATTTTATGCCCTCTTTCCGGTTCTGGTGGGGCATGATTTAGTCGGCGTCGACGCCGGGCAGGCCAAAATGTATTGCGTGCTTTCTTGGGTCAGGTTACTGTGCTACGTCTTGACGCCTTTCTCCATGCGCCAAGAGTCCGCCATGTTTACCCAACGGCGAGATTGCTCTCACGTCCCGTCTCCGTGTGCCAATCACGCGCTGACCGTAGACGCGACTCCTACTCGCTTCTACCACTGCACGCGGTTTGAAAGTTGTCCGATTCAATGCCTGGTGCTCGACTTCGACTTTCCGGACCTACCGGAGGCGCAGTATCACATCGAGCATCTCACGGAGGAGGAGCGACGAACTCTCGAAACGCTCGCCTCCGAAACGACGGAGTCGGACGAGGCCGCTCGTCGAATACACCTTCGAGCGGCGTGGCGCGCCGCGAGAAGCGCGGACGGACCGGTAGCGCGGGCGACGCGCCTGATCGAGTCTCGCTGGTCGCGATGGTTTCCGGGATGCACCGCGCATGTCTTGCTATTGGAAACCCGGCGCCGCACCGACCCGTCGGACGAGCACATCGAACCGCCTTTCGACGAAGCTCTTAGCAAACCGTCAGTCCACGGTTATCTCTTCCAGCGTTTCACAGAACTCGCGTCGGGAGACGTCGGCGACGACGGCGTCTGGCCGTTTCAAGGGCCCGTTTTCCAGGACAAGTCCGTGTATGCATCGTTCTTTCGTGATTTCTTACATCCCGCTTTACGCGAGGACGCCTGGTTTGCACGTCGAGGAATTCGAGTGGAATGTTTTTTGGACGCGGTGTGCGGTCCGACGGTGAGAGCGGTGGGGATGGCGAAGTGGGAATCCAGAGCGGCTTCTTTCGACAATCCTCGATACTCGCACGCAGACACGGCTATGCCTTTGAGCGATTCCCTCGCTCTCCGCCGTTACACCTCCAACAGGGCCTTCATGACCGGACGTATGCTCGGACTGTTCACCGACGTGACGGTACCCACGGTACGACGAGGGACTGGCGGCGGCTTGTGTTGTGTCGAGAATTTGGCGCAACTGTTGCGCGACACGCTCGCGGAGGCGAGACTGAGAACTCCCTCCGACGCGCGTGCTTCCAATACGAAAATGAGACCGACGCAGCTATCGACGAGAATGACTAAGCCGATATCCGCGATCGCAACGAGAATGATGCCTCTTTTGAAAACGGTGATAACATCCGTGCTTCAGAGCGTCGGTACATCCTGGGAAGACGCCGTTCGGATCGAGCTAGACGCGGCGCGTCTGAGCGTCACGCTCAGTCCGCGTGTATACGGAGCAGCGTGTAAAGCCACCATCATGGCGGTGCAAAGTTCGGACTGCGCGTTTTGCCCCATACGCGATCAAAACGCGAATCTCTCCGCGTGCATAACCCTACGCCGGGGAGGCGACGACGTATGCTTGCCGCGACGACTACCGCCTAACCGGAGCGCGGTAAAACCGCATTCTTCCGGCGGAAAGATGTGGTTCCTCTTTCGAATAGACACTCGACCTGGAAAAGACGCGGACAACGTTTTGTCTCATGCTTGTTGGAAATGTTTCGGCAGAGGAATCTGTGAGAAACGCGGACTGGCTTTGGGACTGATAGCTCGAAACGCCGTTTTGCAAATTGCGCGATATGTGAAGGAATCGCACGACGAATTTGTTTGATCGGCCTTTGCAACGAACATCCGTCACGCGGCCGCGATCACGGGTCTCGAAATCTACCGACCAGTCACCTTCCTACAGCGCGATTCGTACTTCACCCCAACCTTCGTTTGTAGAGAGAGAGAGAGTGTGTGAGTGTGAGTGTGTGTTGGAAGTGGAGAGTTTGACAAATATTCTCACGCAAATTTGGATAGTTGTCATAAAAAAAAACAGAGCGGTGTGTGAATGTTACATGTATTAAAAATGAAAAATACAAAAAACGGTACCGTTTTCAAAATTTGATCTCTCCCAACATCTCCGAACATCGACGCTCGGTGTTTCCGAATCTCTTTCATCTCCGTTTCGACAAACTTTGAATGATACGAGATCTCCGGCCGGCATCTCGACCAATACGGTCCGTTTCGCGTGTATGTAAAAAATGTCGAGAAATGTGTAATAAAAAGCCCGATATGTTGTATTCGCGATTTTGCATACACGAGCGACGGCGTGTCTTTTTGTTGTGCCTCGTTATTGAGCGGATTGTGGCCGGTGCCGCTTACATCGTGCGAGGCCTATTCGCGTTTCTCTAGTAGTAAGTCGCCCAGAGAATTATTCGCCGTTTGTTCGAGTTTGCGTGGGTACGTCGTACCGATCGTTCCTTTTTCGTAGAAATTCGTTAAAAGGTGGCTTATCCAAAGTACGTCGAGTTTTTCATTTTCACTATCGACGTTCGATGTATAAAATAAAAGAAGATGGTCCGCTTTGAACTTGTGATAAAAACACGTACCGTATTTATTTGGCGAACTGTCCGATCTTGCATATTTGCCTGTCGACTTTT
>LGRX02033089.1:0-23598 GCA_001247695.2 Cymbomonas tetramitiformis | reverse complement strand
GCACGGTACCCGCGGAGCTGGGGCTGTTATCGAGCGCTACAAGCCTGTAAGTGCCACGAAGGGAGGGCGGGTCACGGCGCATATCCATATATGCCACAAACAAAGACAACGAGCAAGCTGCGCGCATACCACGGAACCATAGGCGAGGAGGGCATTCATATAGCAAACATCCGTGAATGCTTCCCATGACAAAACATGCATACGCGTGCTCCCGATGAGATCAGCATCCAGGGGTAGCCACGCACTGCCCAGAAGACCCGGCGAGTCCGGGCTTGGTGTCGGCATCCCGCAGCGCCTCTGCAGTCCATTATATCCGACCAGTCTCTTGTGGGACCCCCACGCGTGTTGGCTTTTTGTCTGAGCCCCCACCCCCTCTGTCTTCGGGTCCACCATTTCCTTCCAGCACCGTGGCGAGAGGTCCGGTGCAGGCCCCAGCTCCAGGGAACAACAGAAAGGCGTTTCAAGGTGCCCGAGACTCGATCCGGCAGATCCGCCCGCGAGGCCTCAACCTCTGGCAAGGAGCCTTATCGGCGTCTCCAGAGTCCCCAAGGCCCCCCTGATGAACGTTTGCTGGGGTGGGCACCAAGCTGCAATGCACCCACTCGGGCGTGACTGCCGAGATGCAGCAGGGGCTACAATCATCCGTGCACGCTTTCTATCGCTTCTAATGTATGGTGCATATACCGGTGATGTGTTTCTGTGGTCTTGTGACGGCCTGACGGTGGCCGAGTGACGCAAGTGGCAGTGTGTCCGCATGGACGGCGCGGCAGCCTCCGTGCCCATCGACCATCATGCGCAACCACTTGCAGGGGAGAGCGCACAGTGAGCAGGGAGCCGGCGCCTGACACTGCCCGTACTGCAAAGGGAGGCGGAGGGCGAGGAGGCTAGTGAGGGAGTGTGAATGCCGGGGCTGAGTCGTGATGGGGAGTGGCCGCATGTGGGCGGGGGAGTGGGGTGTGGCGCAGACGTCTAGACTCCAACAGCCTGACCGGCACGGTGCCCACGGAGCTGGGGCTGTTATCGAGCTCTGCAGGCCTGTTGTAAGTGCCACGAAGGGAGGGCGGGTCACGGCGCATATCCACATATGCCACAAACCAAGACAACGAGCAAGCTGCGCGCATACCACGGAGCCATGGGCGAGGAGGGCATTCACATAGCAAACATCCGTGAATGCTTCCCATGACAAAACATGCATACGCGTGCTCCCGATGAGATCAGCATCCAGGGGTAGCCACGCACTGCCCAGAAGACTCGGCGATTCCGGGGGCTTGGTGTCGGCATCCCGCAGCGCCTCTGCAGTCCATTATATTCGACCAGTCTCTTGCGGGACCTCCACGCGTGTTGGCTTTTTGTCTGAGCCCCCACCCCCTCTGTCTTCGGGTCCACCATTTCCTTCCAGCACCGTGGCGAGAGGTCCGGTGCAGGCCCCAGCTCCAGGGAACAACAGAAAGGCGTTTCAAGGTGCCCGAGACTCGATCCGGCAGATCCGCCCGCGAGGCCTCAACCTCTGGCAAGGAGCCTTATCGGCGTCTCCAGAGTCCCCAAGGCCCCCTGACGGGCCTTGGCTGGGGTGGGCACCAAGCTGCAATGCACCCACTCGGCCGTGACTGCCGAGATACAGCAGGGGCTACAATCATCCGTGCACGCTTTCTATTGCTTCTAATGTGCAGTGCATATACCGGTGTTGTGTTTCTGTGGTCTTATTGTGACGGCCTGACGGTGGCCGAGTGACGCAAGCAAGTGGCAGTGTGTCCGCATGGACGGCGCGGCAGCCTCCGTGCCCATCGACAATCATGCGCAACCACTTGCAGGGGAGAGCGCACAGTGAGCAGGGAGCCGGCGCCTGAGACTGCGCGTACTGCAAAGGGAGGCGGAGGGCGAGGAGGCTAGTGAGGGAGTGTGAATGCCGGGGCTGAGTCGTGATGGGGAGTGGCCGCATGTGGGCGGGGGAGTGGGGTGTGGCGCAGAAACCTACATTCCAACAGCCTGACCGGCACGGTGCCCACGGAGCTGGGGCTGTTATCGAGCGCTACAAGCCTGTAAGTGCCACGAAGGGAGGGCGGGTCACGGCGCATATCCACATATGCCACAAACCAAGACAACGAGCAAGCTGCGCGCATACCACGGAGCCATAGACGAGGAGGGCATTCATACAGCAAACATCCATGCATGCTTCCCATGACAAAACATGCATATGCGTGCTCCCGATGAGATCAGCATCCAGGGGTAGCCACGCACTGCCCAGAAGACCCGGCGAGTCCGGGCTTGGTGTCGGCATCCCGCAGCGCCTCTGCAGTCCATTATATTCGACCAGTCTCTTGCGGGACCCCCACGCGTGTTGGCTTTTTGTCTGAGCCCCCACCCCCTCTGTCTTCGGGTCCACCATTTGCTTCCAGCACCGTGGCGAGAGGTCCGGTGCAGGCCCCAGCTCCAGGGAACAACAGAAAGGCGTTTCAAGGTGCCCGAGACTCGATCCGGCAGATCCGCCCGCGAGGCCTCAACCTCTGGCAAGGAGCCTTATCGGCGTCTCCAGAGTCCCCATGGTGCCCCTGATGAACGTTTGCTGGGGTGGGCACCAAGCTGCAATGCACCCACTCGGCCGTGACTGCCGAGATACAGCAGGGGCTACAATCATCCATGCACGCTTTCTATTGCTTCTAATGTGCAGTGCATATACCGGTGTTATGTTTCTGTGGTCTTATTGTGACGGCCTGACGGTGGCCGAGTGACGCAAGTGGCAGTGTGTCCGCATGGACGGCGCGGCAGCCTCCGTGCCCATCGACCATCATGCGCAACCACTTGCAGGGGAGAGCGCATAGTGAGCAGGGAGCCGGCGCCTGACACTGCCCGTACTGCAAAGGGAGGCGGAGGGCGAGGAGGCTAGTGAGGGAGTGTGAATGCCGGGGCTGAGTCGTGATGGGGAGTGGCCGCATGTGGGCGGGGGAGTGGGGTGTGGCGCAGACGTCTAGACTCCAACAGCCTGACCGGCACGGTGCCCACGGAGCTGGGGCTGTTATCGAGCTCTGCAGGCCTGTTGTAAGTGCCACGAAGGGAGGGCGGGTCACGGCGCATATCCACATATGCCACAAACCAAGACAACGAGCAAGCTGCGCGCATACCACGGAGCCATGGGCGAGGAGGGCATTCACATAGCAAACATCCGTGAATGCTTCCCATGACAAAACATGCATACGCGTGCTCCCGATGAGATCAGCATCCAGGGGTAGCCACGCACTGCCCAGAAGACTCGGCGAGTCCGGGCTTGGTGTCGGCATCCCGCAGCGCCTCTGCAGTCCATTATATTCGACCAGTCTCTTGCGGGACCTCCACGCGTGTTGGCTTTTTGTCTGAGGCCCCCCCTCCCCCGGTCTTCGGGTCCACCATTTGCTTCCAGCACCGTGGCGAGAGGTCCGGTGCAGGCCCCAGCTCCAGGGAACAACAGAAAGGCGTTTCAAGGTGCCCGAGACTCGATCCGGCAGATCCGCCCGCGAGGCCTCAACCTCTGGCAAGGAGCCTTATCGGCGTCTCCAGAGTCCCCAAGGCCCCCTGATGAGCCTTGGCTGGGGTGGGCACCAAGCTGCAATGCACCCACTCGGGCGTGACTGCCGAGATGCAGCAGGGGCTACAATCATCCGTGCACGCTTTCTATTGCTTCTAATGTGCAGTGCATATACCGGTGATGTGTTTCTATGGTCTTATTGTGACGGCCTGACGGTGGCCGAGTGACGCAAGTGGCAGTGTGTCCGCATGGACGGCGCGGCAGCCTCCGTGCCCATCGACAATCATGCGCAACCACTTGCAGGGGAGAGCGCACATACAGTGAGCAGGGAGCCGGCGCCTGAGACTGCGCGTACTGCAAAGGGAGGCGGAGGGCGAGGAGGCTAGTGAGGGAGTGTGAATGCCGGGGCTGAGTCGTGATGGGGAGTGGCCGCATGGGGGCGGGGGAGTGGGGTGTGCCACAGGAGCCTACGTGACAACAGCCTGACCGGCACGGTGCCCACGGAGCTGGGGCTGTTATCGAGCGCTACAAGCCTGTAAGTGCCACGAAGGGAGGGCGGGTCACGGCGCATATCCATATATGCCACAAACCAAGACAACGAGCAAGCTGCGCGCATACCACGGAGCCATGGGCGAGGAGGGCATTCATATAGCAAACATCCGTGAATGCATCCCATGACAAAACATGCATATGCGTGCTCC
Organism: Cymbomonas tetramitiformis; assembly: GCA_001247695.2. NCBI lineage: Eukaryota > Viridiplantae > Chlorophyta > Pyramimonadophyceae > Pyramimonadales > Pyramimonadaceae > Cymbomonas > Cymbomonas tetramitiformis. Next base: position 19,398 of record LGRX02033089.1, on the reverse strand, counting down.
CGATGAGATCAGCATCCAGGGGTAGCCACGCACTGCCCAGAAGACTCGGCGAGTCCGGGCTTGGTGTCGGCATCCCGCAGCGCCTCTGCAGTCCATTATATTCGACCAGTCTCTTGCGGGACCTCCACGCGTGTTGGCTTTTTGTCTGAGGCCCCCCCTCCCCCGGTCTTCGGGTCCACCATTTGCTTCCAGCACCGTGGCGAGAGGTCCGGTGCAGGCCCCAGCTCCAGGGAACAACAGAAAGGCGTTTCAAGGTGCCCGAGACTCGATCCGGCAGATCCGCCCGCGAGGTCTCAACCTCTGGCAAGGGGCCTTATCGGCGTCTCCAGAGTCCCCAAGGCGCCCCTGACGGGCCTTGGCTGGGGTGGGCACCAAGCTGCAATGCACCCACTCGGGCGTGACTGCCGAGATACAGCAGGGGCTACAATCATCCGTGCACACTTTCTATCGCTTCTAATGTGCAGTGCATATACCGGTGATGTGTTTCTTCTATGGTCTTATTGTGACGGCCTGACGGTGGCCGAGTGACGCAAGTAGCAGTGTGTCCGCATGGACGGCGCGGCAGCCTCCGTGCCCATCGACAATCATGCGCAACCACTTGCAGGGGAGAGCGCACAGTGAGCAGGAAGCCAGCGCCTGATACTGCCCGTACTGCAAAGGGAGGCGGAGGGCGAGGAGGCTAGTGAGGGAGTGTGAATGCCGGGGCTGAGTCGTGATGGGGAGTGGCCGCATGTGGGCGGGGGAGTGGGGTGTGGCGCAGACGTCTAGACTCCAACAGCCTGACCGGCACGGTGCCCACGGAGCTGGGGCTGTTATCGAGCTCTGCAGGCCTGTTGTAAGTGCCACGAAGGGAGGGCGGGTCACGGCGCATATCCACATATGCCACAAACCAAGACAACGAGCAAGCTGCGCGCATACCACGGAGCCATGGGCGAGGAGGGCATTCACATAGCAAACATCCGTGAATGCTTCCCATGACAAAACATGCATACGCGTGCTCCCGATGAGATCAGCATCCAGGGGTAGCCACGCACTGCCCAGAAGACTCGGCGATTCCGGGCTTGGTGTCGGCATCCCGCAGCGCCTCTGCAGTCCATTATATTCGACCAGTCTCTTGCGGGACCTCCACGCGTGTTGGCTTTTTGTCTGAGCCCCCACCCCCTCTGTCTTCGGGTCCACCATTTCCTTCCAGCACCGTGGCGAGAGGTCCGGTGCAGGCCCCAGCTCCAGGGAACAACAGAAAGGCGTTTCAAGGTGCCCGAGACTCGATCCGGCAGATCCGCCCGCGAGGCCTCAACCTCTGGCAAGGAGCCTTATCGGCGTCTCCAGAGTCCCCAAGGCCCCCCTGATGAACGTTTGCTGGGGTGGGCACCAAGCTGCAATGCACCCACTCGGGCGTGACTGCCGAGATGCAGCAGGGGCTACAATCATCCGTGCACGCTTTCTATCGCTTCTAATGTATGGTGCATATACCGGTGATGTGTTTCTGTGGTCTTGTGACGGCCTGACGGTGGCCGAGTGACGCAAGTGGCAGTGTGTCCGCATGGACGGCGCGGCAGCCTCCGTGCCCATCGACCATCATGCGCAACCACTTGCAGGGGAGAGCGCACAGTGAGCAGGGAGCCGGCGCCTGACACTGCCCGTACTGCAAAGGGAGGCGGAGGGCGAGGAGGCTAGTGAGGGAGTGTGAATGCCGGGGCTGAGTCGTGATGGGGAGTGGCCGCATGTGGGCGGGGGAGTGGGGTGTGGCGCAGACGTCTAGACTCCAACAGCCTGACCGGCACGGTGCCCACGGAGCTGGGGCTGTTATCGAGCTCTGCAGGCCTGTTGTAAGTGCCACGAAGGGAGGGCGGGTCACGGCGCATATCCACATATGCCACAAACCAAGACAACGAGCAAGCTGCGCGCATACCACGGAGCCATGGGCGAGGAGGGCATTCACATAGCAAACATGCGTGAATGCTTCCCATGACAAAACATGCATATGCGTGCTCCCGATGAGATCAGCATCCAGGGGTAGCCATGCACTGCCCAGATGACTCGGCGAGTCCCCGGGCTTGGTGTCGGCATCCCGCAGCGCCTCTGCAGTCCATTATATTCGACCAGTCTCTTGCGGGACCTTCACGCGTGTTGGCTTTTTGTCTGAGCCCCCCCCTCCCCTCTGTATTCGGGTCCACCATTTGCTTCCAGCACCGTGGCGAGAGGTCCGGTGCAGGCCCCAGCTCCAGGGAACAACAGAAAGGCGTTTCAAGGTGCCCGAGACTCGATCCGGCAGATCTGCCCGCGAGGTCTCAACCTCTGGCAAGGAGCTTTATCGGCGTCTCCAGAGTCCCCAAGGCGCCCCTGATGAGCCTTGGATGGGGTGGGCAACAAGCTGCAATGCACCCACTCGGGCGCGACTGCCGAGATACAGCACCTGCAGGACATTGACATAGAAGAAGTCACTGCGTTGAAGCAACAGGTCAAAAGTGGGTTTTGCCTCTTGGCCAAGGTCAGCAACCACTGTTGCATACTCGTTGGGCAAAGCCGAAACGGCAAACGCCAGCGCCACCACTTCGATGGCTTTCCGGTCCAGATGTTCTCCACCATACCGGTAGATAGAAGATTGTAGATCTGCAAAAGAACTGAGCTGCTTCACTGGGTCGCTCGTTGAGTTGACAGTGAGCCTCGTCATACGATTCATGCACGCCGCCAGCTGTCCAAATAACTGAGGCTCTACACGTGCACGCAGTTTCTGATAAGCCTTGACACCGTCGTTTTCACAGCGACGGACCAAGTCAAAGACATCCCCTTCAGTGACTTGTATCAGCACGGCCGATATCACAGCACTCGCAGTTGTAGCCGAGCCCGTCATTGTTACAATACTCTCTGCTGGACGACCGTCTTCAACGAACGGATTGGTGTTCGGTGTTATGTCAGCTATATCTTTCGTGTTAGCCACGTCACTGATAGACTGTTCACTATTTACCAGTTCCCTCAATTCGGGATAGAAACTTACTGCTGATTCCAACTGCGTACTGAACCGTGTCCAGGATTCGTACTGATTTCTTTCACCTCCTGAGTACTTTGATACTTGATACTGTTGTCAGGGATTTCAACACAGCCTGCACTACTTTCGATGCATTCTCACTAGTTATAAGTGTAGCTGTTGATTTCACTTCTGGCTTTTCCTCCGAGGCAGAGAGCCGACGGGATATCATATCCATCATCTCCATCTGTCTCATCAATAGCACTGACAATTGATCCTCTCTACTCAGATTCTGCTCTGGCTTCTCCTCCTGCTCTTCTGTACCTTCCACCATTGTAGGCAGAATATCCCGAGAACGAGTGTGCTTGAATATCTCTGTATCCGGGTTCTGATCTGACAAATACTAAGTAACCACGCAGGATTAACACCTTAGTGAGCTCATAACCTAGGATAACGTAGATTTAGTATGAGATACAGTTTATCTTACAAGCAGATTGCACAGCAAATTAACTTATCACAATGAGATTGTTAAAGCATAAAAGGTAATCGCGGCAGCTTACATATCTGCCACCTTTATTGTCCTGAGTTCCCGCCAGATACTCTCTGGGTGATACGAGTACATAATCAGTCACTACAGTCGACACAGTGATACTGTCGACTGTGGACTCTCAGTCACACGATTCATGACCACACCCGACAGACTCTGTCGTGGCCGTGGAATACATTTGTGTGTACTGTATAGTACTTCCTATCCATGACATAAGTGTTCGATGACAGGATCACAGAATGCCAGATGACTATAGGTCAGGTTTCCTAAGAGTGCACAGTGAGCAGGGAGCCGGCGCCTGACACTGCCCGTACTGCAAAGGGAGGCGGAGGGCAAGGAGGCTAGTGGCGGAGTGTGAATACTAGGGCTGAGTCGTGATGGGGAGTGGCCGCATGTGGGCGGGGGAGTGGGGTGTGGCGCAGAGAGCTAAATTCCAACAGCCTGACCGGCACGGTGCCCACGGAGCTGGGGCTGTTATCGAGCGCTACTTACCTGTAAGTGCCACGAAGGGAGGGCGGGTCACGGCGCATATCCACATATGCCACAAACAAAGACAACGAGCAAGCTGCGCGCATACCACGGAGCCATGGGCGAGGAGGGCATTCACATAGCAAACATCCATGCATGCTTTCCATGACAAATATTTATACGTGTGCTCCCGATGAGATCAGCATCCAGGGGTAGCCACGCACTGCCTCGAATACTCGGCAAGTCTGGGCTTGGTGTCGGCATCCCGCAGCGCCTCTGCAGTCCATTATTTTTTACAAGCCTCTTGCGGGACGTTCTATGTAGGGACAATGAGGCGAAGCAGGGCGTGGGGAGGGCTAATTCAGGTGCCTTCAATTAAACCTGATGATGGGCACGTTGCCCACGGAGCTAGGAGTGCTCACGGCGATGACTAACTTGTAAGTGCCCCACGATGAACACCGGCAACCAAGGCGGGAGCGCTATCTGTGGTATGCACGGTATACTTTTAGCATTCTTAATATCTACGCTTCAAAGTATATGTTACGATATGAGCAAGCCGCTGGTATATACCGGCCGATTTCGGTACGGTAACAATTTTCCACGAGGAAATTTCTTGTGAAGTTCTTTTGCGAAGGAAAAGAGCATATCTGCGGATCCCGTCGGTCGGGACTCCTAAATACTTTTGGCGTCAGATCTAACTCAGCTGCTGATTCTGATCTAACGGCTCTGGAAACCCGTACGATCTACCGGCACAGAAACCTCTAAATTTCTACAGGCTCCAATTTAACCAGAATATTACGACAATGAAGTTTAAGTGGGCATGATTAAGACAAAGTGCACTTGCTAATGTCAAGCTTTCACGGGAGGGAGTGTTTCCCCCCCTTTTAATCATGTCTCCTGCCACCTCCATATGTAGGGATTTGCTGCACCAGCATGCATCGATCGAATCTGCTTCATATGCCTTAGCATCGATGCAAACATGCATGTATGAAATTTGCATGTCCCGAAATGCTTAGCCTAACCATGATTCGGGATGGAACACCACATTTTGGCACACATGTTCACTATTCTGTATGCTCTGTTGTGCAGGGATGTATCCTACAATGTTGATATTTGCGGAACCATTCCGGAAAATGTTACGGAAATGTTGATAAGTACTGCGGGGACCTCTCTCAACGAAGATTGCCCAACGACTGGTGCAGCATCGACTGTAACTCGATTTCGGAACACTGCGTGCTTTGTTATTGATCTTCATATGTACTTCCGAATTGATAGGAACATATTTACTCATAAGCACACTTATCTGTGCATGCGTAGTGAAGTAGACTATTATAATTTATGTGGACCACCTTCTTTAATACTGATGAGGACTGCGCTTCAAATAGTGCATGTGACGCTGCAGTTCTGTCAGGACGACACAGACGATTCGGGTAGAAGGAGGGGATGTGGTGTTAGATTCATGCTTTGAACCAAGGGTAAGGGTTGGCGTGCATTGACATGTGCATGGTACAGTAGATAGGGAAAATACTTGAAATGCAGGCGCATAGTTGGTGTGCCCTTGAAGCCCTGAATATGACGAGATCGATTGGACTTTCAAAGGTACACTTCTTGTGTACAGGAATTCGGGAGTGATGCATAGCTGATTGTGACTGACCGTTTACAAAGTTTTTTGTGGGTACACCTGTACACAACGATTGTATGCATACAGGGCCGACTGCTGCATCCACATCCACAGCCTCGCCCACGACCCGACCCACGACCTCCCCCACGTCAGGGCCAACAGCCTCGCCCACGATGGCACCCAGTACCTCGCCTCCCACTGCCAGCCCCAGTCACTCACCCACGGCTTCACCAACAGCCTCGCCCACGACCTCACCCACGACCCGGCCCACGACCTCCCCCACGTCAGGGCCAACCGCCTCGCCCACGATGCCACCCAGTACCTCGCCTCCCACTGCCAGCCCCAGTCACTCACCCACGGCTTCACCAACAGCCTCGCCCACGACCTCACCCACGACCTCCCCCACGTCAGGGCCAACCGCCTCGCCCACGATGCCACCCAGTACCTCGCCTCCCACTGCCAGCCCCAGTCACTCACCCACGGCTTCACCAACAGCCTCGCCCACGACCTACCCAACAGCTTTACCAACAGCCTCGCCCATGACCCGACCTACGACCTCACCCACTTTAGGGCCAGCACTAGCAGCTACGATGCCACCCAGTACCTCGCCTTCAACTGCCAGCTTCAGTCACTCACCGACAGCCGCACCCACAACTACCTCACCAACAGCCTCACCTACGACTCGACCCATGACCTCACCCACGTCAGATCCAACTACAACGCCTACAAAGCCACCCAACGGTACATCGCCTCCCACTTCTAGCCCCAGTCACCCACCCGTGGCATCACCCACAGCCTCGTCCACGTCAGGGCCAACGGACACACCCAAGATGCCGCCTAGTACCAGATTTCATCCCACTGTCAGTCCCAGTCCTTTGATTACAGCCCCGCCCACGACCACGCCCACAATACCCATCACATCACCCATCGACAACAATGCTGGTAAGCGCATTCAATTCAAGGGAGAATGCTATGTGTGAAACGACTACCGATTGCAATGATGGAAATACAGATCCGAGTCTCAAAACAATTATGTGCACGGTGAGAAAACGAATTTAGATATCAGATCTTGTTATCTAAATATGCTCTAGCTTACCACAAGGTTATGAAGAATATATTTGCCCCATTATCACATTTTCCGTGCAGGAAGGTTTTCACATCACGTTTGCCCGAGGGCAGCGCTGAAATGCATTATGCATTTCTTTTAATCGTCCTTTGTGTTACAATAGGAAGAATATTGTCGTATAACAAAGTTCACCGAATGTCCATCAAAGGCATGCAGTATCCACTGATTGGGCAAAACATGAAAGCTAAAGTAACAGAGCGGCAGTCCAGGTCGGTTTGGGGCCATTGTGTTGCCCTACTATGTACAGTGTCGGGTCCTTTGACCACTAGCATGTCCTACGTTTCTATGACTCCTTTGTTTCAGTGCTGGCTGTTCCATTTTGAATTTCTGTTCTCTATATATGAACTGCTGGTGATGACTGAGCTTCCTCCCAAGTTTGCTATTCGATTTAAGCCTGGCTTGTTCTGTTTGCTTTCTCCCAAAAAAAAAAAAAAACACCCTTTTTCGGGGTGTGGGGCTTTGTGAGTCCCCGTGACTCTTATCCTTTTCTTTCTTTAATCCGGTTTGGTGTCCACCTTTTTTCTATATAGTCTGTTAAGGCTTACTGCGTATCCCGTAGCGAGGTCATGTATTTTTCTGAGTAGGTGTAGTGCTTCCTGTTTGTCGAATCCTAGGTGTTTGGTCAGTATCTTCTCCGTATGTTCATATATTGTACCTGTGTTTCCGAATACCATCACATGTAGTGTTACCTTGTACCCATACAATTCTAGTAGTTTTACCAATGGTGCATATTTCGTATATTTTGTTTTTAGTGCCTCTTCCCAGCTCATCATTTCATCCGTGTAAGTTACCTCAATTAGGTGTATATGCCCGACATCTGCCATTGCTCTTTGGTGTGTGTATCCCAGCTGGTTGTTTCCCTTCTCGGTTCCTTCCAGCATTACTATGTCCACAAAATGTGGTATGGTGTCCTTTCCATGTTCCGGTGCCGGGTGATTTCTTCCATCCGTTCTGCATTGCCCTCTTGTGAGTAGAAAGTCCTCTATTGGTCTGCCCGCATGCATCCCAACCCCTCTTTTCCCCGCATGGGTCCTTATTATGCAGCCCCCTTTCCTGCCTTTGTTCATACCTTTTGCTATCATTTTGGTGGTCTCATCCGACCTGCTTATTACCATGTTCCTTATTTCCCTTTCCGTACATCCCCCTAGTACATGGGCCGTGCGTATGAAACCCCCTGCATTCACTTGCCCAGGCATCCCGCAACATTTACACTTTCGTGTCCGCATTCCTCTTCCCCATTTCTTGTAGGGGCCCGCCGGCAATTTGTTCGCTCTACATCTTAATAGGACTGTCACGTCGTGCTCGTTCAGGTATTCATTCCCCTTTTTCCAGTACTCATTGGAGAGTTTGTGCATGGTTGTGTCCCCCTTCAGGTGTTGCATATATTTCTCCGGCGTTTCCTGTACTGCTATCCTTATCTTTCCCATCGATGCCCTCCTCCATTCCCTGGCAAGTCGTGCTTCCCTTTGTGCGGCTGCCTGCTGCTCTGCCATTTCTTGGATTTCTTTTGCTCTTCACATCTCATTGCCAACAGGCACACTGCATAGCATTTCATTAAAAATAGCTTTCTTCTTACATACTTTTAAGTGTGTGAGAGAAAATCTCTTTTTGGAATGTCTTTTCTAGGCTGATTCACAGCTTCACATGCTTTTTAGGCTGATGCACAGCTTCTAAGGCAAAATGTTTAGAGTCTTTTGGGTTGGGTGGGTAGGGAGGCAAAAGAACAGAGCTGCGGATTCCCACGGGCGGAACTCCTAAATACTGTCGTGTGTAAAGCCTTTAGATCTAACTCAGCTGCTGATTTTGATCTAACGCCTCAGGAAACTCTGATCGATCTACCGGCACAGAAACCTCTAAAATTCCGCAGGCTCCAATTTAACCATTTCTTTTGCTCTTCACATCTCATTGCCATGTAACAGAGACCATTAGGCACACTGCTCTGTGCCAGGCTGCCGCTGCTGCTGCTGTCGCCATCTCGGAGTGGTCCACCCGAAGTACTTCTCCATGTGCTCGTCGGGAACAGCTGCCGGGTCAATGTAGGAGTGGATGGCAGAGGACAGCTGAGACCAGCCGCCCAGGAAGCAGCACTTCTCAAGCGCCGCGCCCACAGCCCTGGCACAGGTACAAGCCCCCTTGCGGGTGCTGTGGCCAGAGAAGTGTCCCCCTTCCGGAGGGACACACCCAAGCTTCCCCAATGCCAACTGCACCCAGCCATTAGCTTGCGCCGACTGGAGCTTTCCTTGCTCCCACGGCAGCCTCCAGTAGCTGCCCTGCACCTCCGAGCCCGTCACCGGGCGATGCCCCCAACAGGCATCCCGCACCTGCTGCCAGTGCTGCAGGAGCTGCACAAGCCCCGCCACCCCCGCCGCGGGGATGATGAGCCTCCTCCTGAGGCGCACGTGCCCCCTGCCTTTCTCCTTGTGGAGAACCACGGAGATGTCCTCATCTGTGATGCTGATGTGCTCCCTGCGCATGGAGACGCCCGTCTCCGGCCGGCCGAAGGTGACGAAGGCAAACACCACGTAGGTGCACGCCCTGAGCAGCTCCGTAGCTGCCCGGCCCACCGGCTCCAGCCCCAGCCCGTGCGCATGCACCGCCGAGACATGCCTGGCAGGCAGCCAGGTCCGCACCGTCTGCTCCTCACCCGCGGCTTCAGCCGCCTGCACCTGGAGGCGGGCCATGCCCTTCACCGCTCTGGAGATCGCCCGGCCCCTGGCAGGCCCGGGGAACCCCATGTCCTCGTGGTAGTTGTTGATGGCGGATAGGTAGGGCTGCATGTTGGACGCCTGCACCGTGCCCTTGTCCAGCATGTGAGCAATGTACAGCCTCACCGTGGCCCCCGTTGCCGGAAGCCACTGTCTGCCCTCCGCCTCACAGAACGCCATGAAGGCCCGAGCCTTCGGCCGGTAGTTGCCCACCGTCTTGCCGCCCAATGCTGCCCCCTGCATCTGCACTGCCAGCTCAGTGAGGGAGCTGTCCCCCAACTCTCCTCTCCAGCGCTCCTGAAGCGCCGCATCCCAGCTAGTCACCTCCTGCACCGCTGCCGGGAGCACCTCATACCTCTCCTTGCTCATGTCCAGGTCCTCCTTGTCACCATCCTCGTAGGCAATGTGGGTTAGGCCGTCCGACCCCGTGTCACCCACGGTACCGGTGCACCAGGCATCATCATGGGGCCAGTACACCTTCACCTTGAGGCCACTTGCCAGCCCCGCCTGTGGCGCCTGCCCGGCTGCCCGCCTCCCATCCTGCAGGTAATGGCTCACCGGGAGGCGGAGATGCGGAACATGATGCCATCCCAGCCTGAGGCACCGAGCAGCTCGGACCCTCCTAGCCGGCTGGGAGTAAAGAGGTCCCTGCCCCGGGGCAAGATCACCACCTCGTCGGCCATGGCCTCCAGCTGCTGGAACCACATCTGCCCCGGCCAGTAGGGCGCCACCACCGTGGCGGCGCACTTCTCCTCCCGCAGCTTGTGCGCCACCTCGTCGAGGAGGGACCACGGGGGGTTGACCCAATTGACCTCTCCTAGCCAGGAAAAGGCCAAAGAGTCCACGCCCTCGCACCCCGGGTCGTGCCACTGTGCGTAGTAGCGCGGCAGCTGGGCGGAGAGCTCCGAGGCGAAGCGGTCCACGGTGTGCTGGTGCCATTCCCGCTCCGCCCACTGAAACCACCTGCGGTTCAGCCGCCAGTCGTCCAGGTCCCGGTCCCGAGACAAGCGGTCGGCCCACTCGTTTGCCTCGCTTCTGATGTACCTCGCTTGGAGCTCGATGTCGTTTAAGTCCAGCAGGATCCACAGGCGCCGCATCCGCCGCATCAGCTCCGGGTTGCGCGACGTGAAGTGCGAGAGCATGGCCACCACCGCCTGGTTGTCGCAGTAGAGGCGCACCACCTTGCCGGTGAGCTCTCTCAGGAAGGATTGCACCGTCTTGTACACGGCCTCCAACTCCAGGTGCGTGATGTGTAGATGCCGTAGCTCGTCGGACCAGAATCCTCTTGCCGCGTGCTTGAGGTTCAGCACCCCGCCCCATGCGAACAGAGACGCGTCGGTGTGCACCTTCGCTCTCGTGGGGCTGCGCCAGATCTTGCGACCGTTCCACCGGCTCTGAGCCGGCAGCCTGAGCCACCACTCGATGTCGCTCCACGCCTGCCGTGTGAGCTTCACCTTCGCGCCCCATCCCCGCCTCGTGGAGAGCACGAAGTGGAGCTCCCTGAGATACAATCTCGCCGGAGGGACTGCCAGATACACAGACTGGCAGAGCCCCGTGAACGCTGCCAGCTTCCGAGCTGGGAGCCACCTCCGCTGTCGCGACGCCTCGCTGAGAAGCGCCTTGGACTGCAGGTGAATCTTCTGCAGCCTCGCCGGTGTCACGCGGAACTGTCCCGCCTTGAGGTCCACCTCGAGCCCGAGGTGCTCCACCAGCTGCATCGGCTCCCATTGCCCCTTCTTCTCGTTGCGCGACAATCCGAGTCTCACCAAGACCCGAGATGTCAGCTCGTGCGCCCTGAGCGCCTCGATCCTGCTGCTTAGCAGCAACAGGAAGTCGTCCATGTAAGGGAGCACCCGCGCCCCCTGCTGATGCTCCTCGCGGCCGCATCCTCCAGCTCGTCTGCGAACTGCCCAACGTCGTCGCACCTTGCTTCCGCTTTGCAGCTTCCGCACCTACCGCCGATCCTCCGCGGATCTCGGAGAACGAAGGCACTCCACGAGCACCTTCATGACCTTGACGAAGATTCGTGGCGAGTCGTTCCAGCCGAAGGGAAGGGCGCCGCACTGGAATAACTCCCCCCGCACGTCGAACTGCATGTACTCATGGAAGGCGGGGTCGATCCCCACGACATGGTACCCGTCCTGGAGGTCGAAGCTGATGCACCAGTCGTTCGGCTTGGCGAGCCGACGCAACTTCTTGAGGGTCTCCATCTTGCACCGCGACTTCACGCAATGCGCGTTCAGCCAGCGGAAGTCCATCACAAGACGCCACTTGTTCGTCCCCGGCTTCGGCACCAGGAACACTCGGGATACGTGTCGTCGCCTTCTCGCTCGCACCCATGCGCCCGTTTTGAGACACCTCTCCGTCTCTGCGGCCATCCACTCCAGCTGGTGAGGGGTGGCGTCGGCCAGAGACACTCCGTGATCGAAAGGCTTGGGCGCCTTGTCGACCCAACGTATCTTGGCCCCTTTGCTGATCCACTCCATCACCTCGGAGTTCGCGCCAGCTGCGCGCCATGCCCCCCTTCGACTCCGCACCCTTTCCTGTAGGGTGGGCTCTTTCCGTTGGACGCCCCGAGGGGCGGAAGGCGTCCAACCTTTCCGTGATCGGAAAGTTAGGTCTGGGCTTGGGCGCCTCGCCCAAGCCCTGACCCTTTACCTCCCTTGCCGCTGCCGCGGCCACCTTCACCTTTTCCAGCGCCTTTGCCCTTGCCTGCTTGACGGTCACGAAAAGTCGAAACTTTGGCGCTGGCCTTGGCGTGCGTGTTCATCACTGCCTTCGCCTTCGTGGTGTCGAATTCCTTCAACCACTTCGTGAGCACTGAGTCGCTCACCAACCCGTCGCTGCCTGCGTACACCTTCTCCTCGATGAAGGCCAACTTCGCTTGCAACGCCTCAGCTCCGCCGTGCGACGTTGCATCAGACTCCATGCTCGCTCTGAGCTGCAACATGGTGTAACGGTTGTTCAGGAGCGAAAAAACGCCCTTAAACGTGTTGTGCGCTGCGAAAACGCGCTCACTCAATTCCTCCACCGTTGGGGGATCCTTTTCATCTTGACACCAGTCCAGGGTCACCTCGGAAAACGCAATCGCATCGTGCATGTACGACAGCGCAGGGGCAAGCACCAACTGCTCGTAAAAGAAAAGAAAAAGAAAAAGAGACACCCTTGGACGGGGTGTGGGGCTTTGTGAGTCCCCTTGACTCCTTCTTCTTTGTCCCTTAGTCTGGTTCCTTGTCTGTTTTAGTCCTATATAGTCTGTTTAGGCTTACTGCAAATCCTGTCGCTAGGTCATGTATTTTCCTGAGTAGGTGTAGGGCTTCTTGTTTGTCGAATCCTAAATGTTTGGTCAGTATTTTCTCCGTGTGTTCATATATCGTTCCCGTATTGCCGAATACCATCACGTGTAGCGTTACCTTGTAGCCATATAGTTCTAGTAGTCTTACTAGCGGTGTGTATTTTGTGTACTTCGTCTTTAGTGCTTCCTCCCAACTCATTTCGTCTGTGTATGTTACCTCTATCAGGTGTATGTGGCCCGCTTCCATCATTGCCTTTTGGTGTGTGTACCCAGGCTGCTCATTCCCCTTTTCAGTTCCCTCTAGCATTACTATGTCCACGTAGTGTGGTATGGTGTCCTTTCCGTGTGCTGGTGCCGGTGTGTTTCGTCCGTCCAGTCTGCATTGCCCCCTTGTGAGGAGGAAGTCTTCTATTGGTCTCCCGTTGTTCATTCATTTCCCTTTTTTCCCCGCATGGGTTCTTATTATACATCCTCCCTTCCTGCCTCTGCTAATTGCTTTCGCTATCATTTTGGTGGTCTCATCCGACCTGCTTATTACCATGTTCTTTATCTCCCTCTCTGTGCATCCTCCCAGCACATGGGCTGTGCGTATGAATCCTCCCGCGTTTACTTGTCTGGGCATCCCGCAGCATTTGCATTTTTGCGACCTTCTCCCTCCTTGCTGCTTCTTGTATGGTCCTGCTGGTAGTTTGTTCGCCCGGCATCTTAGCAGGACTGTCACGTCTTTCTCGTTTAGGTATTCCGTTCCCTTCTTCCAGTATCCATTAGAGAGCTTGTGCATGGCTTTATCACCTTTGAGGTGCTGCATGTATTTTTCTGGCTTTTCTTGTGTTGCTGTCAGTATTTTTTCCCTCGAGGACTTTCTCCATTCCTTCACTTGGTGTACTTCCTTTTGCTCTGCTTCCTGGTCCTGTACCATTTCCTGGAGTGCTCTCCATTCTTCCTGTGCTTCCTCCTGTTGTTGGGCCATTTCTCTGAGCTCGGCTGCGGTGTCCTGCTGTGTTGTCGTGTCCACATTCTGTGTTTCCGGTGGCTTCAGTTTCTGGGTTGACCCTTGTGCAGTTTCTCCTTGGGCTTCCCTCGGCCTTTCAGCTTCCCGTAGGACTGGTTGGTCGGGTTTTGCCTGGCTTTGGGTTCTTCTTCGTTTTTGTCTTTCTCCCTGTTCTAGTGCCTCCTCTTTCTGTATTGTTCTTGTCTTCCATGCCTGTTCCTTATTCATTTCTGCTCCCCGTGTGCCCTCTCGCCCTTGCCCCCTCTTTTGTTTAGCTTGTTGTGCCGTTTGTACCTGCTGCTCCTGTATTAGTGCCTCCTCCTCTAATCGTTCCATCCTCTGGAGTTCCAATTCCTCTTCCTGTTCCTGTTGCCATTCTGGTTCATCGGGCCGGGTGTCTGCCCAGGCTGTTTCTATTTCAGTAGGCTCCCGGTTTTTTTGTGCGTATTCTGCCTCCGTCCTCTCAATGCGTTGTCTTTTGGTCTCCCATTCTTCTGGCCCGGTTTCTAGTTTCCTTTTTAGTCTTTGTATTATGTTTGTTTTTCCCGTCATTTTTGCCTCCCTCACCTTTTTTGTTACATGGTTGAGTATTGCTTGGTGTCCTTCCAGTTGTCTACCCGTGGCCTCGCATATTGCTAGTAGCATCACTGTATCCGTGTTGTCGTGGTTGAGGCCGTATTCCCCTTCCTCACAGGCCCTTTTTGCCACCTCGTCCGCCATTTCGTTCCCGTGTATTCCCACGTGCGCTTTAACCTTGTATATGGCCACTTTTGTTCCTTCCTTATTTAGCTTTTGTATTTGTTTCATTATTTTCCACAGTAGGTCCCTGTGTACGTGCCTTTCAAGCGTGTGCGGCCTTCTTTTCATGTTTTGTATCTGGTAGAGGGAGGTCAGACTATCCGTGCATATGCTGACTTTTTCTTCACCCGAGTTTGAGTCTAGTGTCAGTGCCATATATATGGCAGTGAGCTCCGCCCTGTTAACAGTTTGGCATCGTCCGACCCATCTTTGCATGTGGTTCATTGCCCGTTCCCCTCTTGGGTCCCAGACACCTGCCGCCGTCACTTCCTCGACTTCCCCGTTTTCCTTTTTGACTTTTCTTTGGCTTCCATCTGTGTAAATCATATTGTTTCTGTTGTGCCTCCTGTGGGGCTCTGGGTATCCTTTCCCTTGGTTGTCCCACCTGCTTTCTGGTGGTGGTTCTGCTTTCTCCTTTTCACCCCTTTCCCACTGCAGCCATTGGTCTCCGTTTATGTGCTCGTCCGTTGTGTCTGGGCCCGTAAATTGCAATGCCCACCTTCTTAGGGCGTCTCTGTTTATTTCCTCCCTACTCCAAGTGGTGTTAGCTCTTAATACGTCCATAGTCGTTGGCCTCGGCCCCCTATCCCCTCCTCTGTGCTCCCCTTCTTTCTCCCTGTCTTCCATCCACCGGTCAATTATCTTCTCTGTGTGGTTTTCCAAGTGGCCGCCTGGTAGTGCTTGCATGACCGGTAGTTCATGGTTCATCCATGGCGCGGAGTCTATGACGCAATCCTTCTCCCATTCCGTAATTGACCTAGGTCGCCTGTCTGCATCCTTGAGGGTGAGGGGCCTGTGTATGTAGCATGCTCTGCCTATCGTCCTGACTTTGCTTTGCGGGCACTTGAGAAGGGCCTTGCTGAATATGTCGTGGGTTTTGAGTGCGTCCGGGCAGTATTTTCTCCATCCTGCCGCATTCGCTACTACCAGTATTCTCATGTTCCAGTTGCATTGTTTGGGTTTCTGTAGGTTGCCTTGCATCCAGTGGTCGGGTGGTAGGAAGGTGAACTGCCCTTCCTTTATCTCCAGTAACTCGTGTACCCTGTATCCCATGTGCTTATTCAGCAGTTTTCTATACGGGCTTTTGGCATATGTGGGGTATATTCCTACCCCCAGAACGGGTTCAGCCGTTTTTGTGGAGTTAATTGCCTTTTTCAGTGCCTTGTAGAGGTCCCCTGCTGTGTACTCTGGGTTGAATTGGTATGACCCCAGTTTTTCCCATTGCTCTTCCCATGCCGAGCCTACAGCCCCAAATACCGAGTCTCGTGGGTATTGCGAGTAGTACGTTCTGGTGTCCCTGTGTACATTAAGTGGGGAGGCGAATACCTCTGTTTGGACTCCCATGGCTGTGTGTACCGCCTCCATCATTTCCGGAGGGAAGGTCCAGTGGTTTTGGAGGTTCCTTTTTCTGTGTTTCATCTCCGCTTTGCTGGAGTACCTTATCAGCAGTTGT
This sequence comes from Cymbomonas tetramitiformis, assembly GCA_001247695.2. Taxonomy (NCBI): domain Eukaryota; kingdom Viridiplantae; phylum Chlorophyta; class Pyramimonadophyceae; order Pyramimonadales; family Pyramimonadaceae; genus Cymbomonas; species Cymbomonas tetramitiformis. The sequence goes on along the minus strand of LGRX02033089.1, from coordinate 3,426 downwards.
GCTATTTCCTCCTCAAAAGTGTTTACATGTATTTTGTGTTCTACACTTAGTTTTAGCCTTTTGGCCAGTTGTTTCTCTGTTGGCCTTTGTGCCGTGCTGTCCCCCACCGCCTCGGCATATCTGTCGTACAATTCTCTAGCTTTTACCGTGCTCAGCGTGCCTATAAGGCTTCCCTCCGGCTCATAGCAGTAGGTGGTGTCACCTTCCGTGCGCAGTTGTCTGTCCTTCACACCTGGAATGTGCCTAATGTCCTGGTCCGGGTTCGTTTCCCTTGTGCATATTTCCAGGTGCGTTACTTCTTTCCAGTACCTCTGTTCGCCGTTTGGTTGTCCTGCCAGTATCTCTTCAGCGGGCTCGTGTTTGGTCCTTTTGTTTCTCTTGTTGTTCTTCCATTCTTCCACTAGGTTTTTCCATCCTTGGTCCGAGGAGAGGTTGTGTTTGAGCAGGTGTGTTCTTACTGTTTCTTCTGTGCTCCACGTCGTCTGTTCGTTTCCTTCACCATCGGTCCACCGTGTTTCGTACTGCGTTACTTTCGAGGTCGAGTCTGTGTAGTTTTGCAGGTACTGTCTCGTTGCCAGTATCTCGGCGGGCGTGTAGCTTCCCTCTTGTCCTAGCATTTCCATTCGGTCTTCCTGTGTCGACCACTGGCCTCTGTCCTGTTGTCCTGACTTCCTCTTTACTCTCCCCCGCGGGTGTCTGGTGGTCATCACGTCGTCTTCCTCCTTTTCTTGGTCGGTTTCTATGCCCAGAACTTCCTTCTCATGTTCCGTCCACTCTACCTCTGACTGTTCGAAATGCTTCGTTTGGTTGGCTAGCGGGTACATAGACACTAGTTGCAGTATGTCCTTCAGACTGTTTCCAGCCTCATGTAGCGCCTTTATTTGTGCCGGCCAGTCGCTTATGCTTTCCATGCTTACCGTACTTTTGGTGTACCTCTCTAGCTCTCCTGTTTTCCGTTCTTGTATATATTCAGGTTTCAGCCTTCTGTTCCACACATGGTCCCAGTGGTCCCCTGGTTTCTTAATGTCGTTGGGTTGTGCTTCGCAAATGTATGGGTATAGGTGCAGCATTCCCTGTGCTATCTTTGTTGCCGTCTTGGTGTCGTATTTCCTTCCACCTGTTGCTTTCAGTGTTTCTATTGGTATGGCACTTTTCCCGTCTGCCGTGGTTAAGTTCTTGAGGTCCGGGTAGTTTCTGAATAGTGTGAGTAGTTTGGTAAAGTTTATTTGCTTGGTGGCTTGCTGAGTTTTCGTTTCCTGTATTACATTTACTGTTCCCATTTTTTCAAAGCCTGTCGTCGCAGGCTGCGACTGTGGGTCTCTGTATTCTGTATCCATTATCCTTTGGTGCTTGGTCGTTCTGGTTGTGCCCTCCATTTCCGCGTTTGTGTATACCCTTTTAGCTTTTCCCAGCTGCCTCATTATAGGTAGTGTTTCTTTGCCCAGTTCCTGCATGTGAGTTCCCACTCCTTTCACGCGTATTCCATATTCATTCAGAGCATTCATCTTCCTCAGAGTGTTCGTTTGTGTCTGCAGTCCCATTTTTAGCTTGCTCCTTGTGCTGCTGTGTCCCCTTTCTTCGAAGTGTTTTTCCAGTAGCCCGGCTGTGGACCTACTAACTTGTGACATTCTTTGTCTGGTTTGAAGGTTTCTTTCCCTTTTGCCGTATCCCATCTGGGCCCCTTTGTCTTCCTCACTCTGAACAGCGCCTGCCAGTCCCGTGTACACTTCCTGTGCATATATTGCCTGTAGGGACTGGAGCCCCAGTCCGTATTCCTCTTTTTCCTCCGTGTTTAGTTCATTGGGCGTACCATTCGCGGGAAGTCCATATATTCTTTTCATCGCGGCTCCCAGCTGATTTTCGGCCTGTTGTATTTCACCCTGTGTGTATATCCCGAGGTGGAGTCCGTATTTGAATTTCCCCAATATGGCCGACTTCAGGGAGTACTCTTTTTGTCTTTGTGTGAGGGGGGTTGCCAGTAGTGCGTCTATTCTTCTTTTGAGTTCCCGTAGTGACTTTCTTTTCTCCTCTTTCCACGTCCCCAGCATGTTGAGTAGGACCCCCAGGTACTTGTAGGTATCCCCGGCTTTTAGGACTTTTAGCGTTCGACTTCCGCATTTCACCCCTTGGTGCCTACTTTCTTTCACGTTTTTGTTGCCATGTTCTACCCCTGTTATCTTTGTTTTGTCCTCGTTTATTCTGAGTCCACTCCAGTCTCCAAATGCCGAGAGTTTCTTTAGCTGTTGCTCCATGCCTGTCATTAGTTTGGTTAGTATAATTAGGTCGTCCACAAACGCTCCGGAGGAGGTTCTCAGTTCCCCTCTGAGCTCCCTGTCAGTTGCATACCTGTGCTGGTATCCATGGTCTCCCACCTCTAGCCATCTAAGGAGAGGTTCCAGGTATAGTATGAACAGTAGCGGGCTCATGCTGTCGCCTTGCAGAATCCCCCTTCTTATTGGCACCTCTTCCGAGACCTGGTCCCCTACTTTTGCTCTCATTTGCATGGAGTCCTCCTCGTTTTCGCCCAGTATGTCCCTAACAGCTTCGGTAAGTTGTGGTGGCACCCCTAGGTGTTTTAGCGTCGTAATGAGTCTTTTGTGGTCAACCGAGCCATACGCATTTTCGAAATCCACGTAGGTTGCATGTAGGTTTCGTTTGGAGAGGTTGGCGTCTTCAATGGCATTGGTTACCCTGGTGAGTTGCTTCATTGTGTTGTGGTTTTCCCTTGAGCCCTCTTGTGCTTCCGAGAGCATGCCGTTTATCTCACAGAAGTCAGCTAGCATTTTTGTGAGTACTGTAGTGTATAATTTGAACAGGCAATCCAGTAGTGCTATAGGTCGGTAGTTCTTTTGTTTTGTTACTTCTCCTTGCTTGTGGTGGAAGCAGAAGTAGCCTTTTTTCCATGGTAGGGGGGTGTGTCTATGCTCCCACATTAATTTCATGAGTTCACACAGTTGGTCGTGGAATCTGTCCGGCATCTGTTTCAGTACTTCATTTTGTATCCCCATGGGCCCGGCTGCTTTGTTGGTTTTCATTTTCTTCACTGCCTGTCGATAGGCCTCTTTGTCCACATTTAGGTTTACTTTTGTTTGGTCCGGCCTTTTGCATTGGTTTTCCCTCACGTAGTTCTTGTACCTTTCGTCAAGCCAGGGTGGCGTATCTTTAAGTCCTTCCTCTGGTTCCTTCATTTTGTATGGTTCCGACCACGCAATGTGTTCGCCCATTGCCTGTGCCACTTTTTGGTGTCCTACCACTAGTTCTCCTTGCATGGTTTCAATTGCTTGTATTGTTGTAGCTGGTGCCGTTCCGTTTTCTATCTCTTTTTTGTATATCAATTTATGGTAGTGCTTTATGTTGCCCCAGTATCCTTCTCTCATTTTCATTCTTGTTTTCTGTTTTCGGTTTGCTTCGTGTTCTTTAATGCAC